>VMDR010018281.1:0-19643 GCA_007922815.1 Macrotus californicus | reverse complement strand
TTTTATTTATTTATTTTTAGAGAGGGGGGGGGAGAGAGGGAGAAGAGGGGCGGGTAGAGCAGGGAAGGGTAACGGGGGGGGGGATGGGGACAACTATAATTGAACAATAAAAACATTTTAAAAAGAAAGAAAAAGAAATAAGGTAATAAAAATTTCTTGAAGAAAAAAGTGGCGGTACCTACATACAATGGAATTCAGCTATAAAAAGAATAAAATCTTACCATTTGCAACAGCATGGATAGACCTAGAGGGTACTATGCTGAGTGAAATAAGTCAGAGAATGGTGGTACCATATGATTTCACTTATATATGGGATCTAAAGAATATAAATGAACAAACAAAATTGAGACAGACTCATAGACACAGAACAGACTGACGGTTGCCAGAAGACAGGAGGGTTGGGGAACTGGGTGAAAAAGGCGAAGGGTTTTCAGGAACCACCATAAAGGACATATGGACAAAACCAAGGAGGGTGGAAGCAGGGGAGGGAGGTGGGGATGGCTGGGGAGGGGGGGAGGGGAAAGGGAGTAAAGGCAGACAACTTGTAATTGAACAACAATGAAATAATTTTTTGGAAACAGAAATACAAATTGGCCATTGCAAATAGTCCTGGGGATATATGGCACAGCGTACATGACGTAGTCAGTAATATTGTGATAACTGACTACGTGTGGTGCCGGGGGAATGGAGATATTAGGGAAACACTTTGTGAAGTGCTTCCCTACTTCTGTACTGGGCACCTAAAACTAATACAAAATAACATCAAGTGTAAACAGCAATTAAAAGTAAAATTCAAAGAGGAAAAGTATTGGATGCCTCCTTTCCTGCCAGTTTGGTCTGGACAGCCCAGGACCACGTGGGTGGGGCAGGCCTCTAGGGAGAGTTCTTTTTTATATATATACATAATTTTATTACAATTAAAAAAAATCAACATTCCAAAAAACCCAAACTTACTACTGATACTAATGCCTATTGACTTTGCTGTGCTACTATACACAGGTCAAGAAATTAAAGAAACCATTAAATATCTAGAAACATTCAACACCTGAAGCCTTAAAATCCAACTGCATGTAGCAGCACCTCAGAAAGCTACAACCTGCATTTTGAAAAAACAATTTTCTCTACAAAGAATCTTACCAGCTTTACAGAAATCTGCAGTTTTTACACCGAAGCCAACACTGAGCTGCACTTGAACTCACACTCAGCAAAACAATTGCCTGAGCACGCGTACTCCACGCGCATCCTGACAGGACAGCCCTTCATTCTTCATCCGTACTCTCTTCCTCCTACTCGCCGCATGGCTCGTTCTTGGCCTTCAGCCGCCGGCCTGCGGGCCCTGCTTTCCCACTTCGCTTCTGCCCTCGGCACACATGCCCGACACCCTTTTCCTACCTCTCCTTCAGGTGAGCTGCTTTTGTTCATATGGTCGCTTATCTTTGGCTGGTCATTCAGACCACACTTCACCCAAGTTTTGCAATAGCCCCACTGGATAAACCAGGATGTTTACTTTTGACCTCTGGGCAGTGCGCAGAGCCAAAGAGGACGAAGGCAGATGGAGGCCTTTTAGGAGCACTGGCATCTTTTTTCATTCTCATCACCGTTGGGAGGAGCGTAATTTTTCATCTCCCTGTCATGGCAGGCTTGGTCACTCTCTGCCGTATCTTTGAACTTTCACTTGCTCTTTGAAGACACGGTCTTCCATCTCTCCAGACGTTTCTGGGAGAATTCAGAGAAACTGATGGAAGAGCCTGGGTGTTCCTTCTTGTGCTCTTCCCAGCAGGTTCACACGAGGAAGATATCCGAGGACATCTTGCCCTTTGGCTTCTTAGGGTCTCCTTTACCCACGGTGACAGACCGAGTCAACCTGGTGGTCGGTTTTCTCAGAACCCTACCGGGTCCCACCGAGAGGCTTCCTCATTGGGCTCTGGTGTGAACTGCTTTATCGCTGGGGAAAGTTGATCTGAAGCCCTTGGAATGGTCCTCCAGGAGGGGTTTCATTAATATCAGATGACGTCAAGTTCCTCCAACCCAGCACGTATGTCCTCATTACCTAAAGTTGTGGTTATTTATAAAGGGAATGTTAATTTGGGGAGGTTCTTTTCTGACTTTTTCATGGACAAATTGAAGACGAAAAAGGGACAAATAAAAAGATGCTATGGTGAACCAATCCTTCGGCCACTTTTCCTTGGGTTTCTGATATGGCCACTTTTGAAAAGCTTTCATGGATTTCCCAAGTTATTATGTGACTGTAGTGCTTCAAACCTCTCCTGCTCAGCAGGTTCCTGAGCAAACCTTGGATTTTTATTATTATAACCACCATTTCTTGGGCACTAACTATGTTCTAGGCACTGTGTTAAGCTATGGCTATAAATGTAATAATAATAATTGGTCTTCTCGGTGCAGATTTACAAAGAGATAGTTTCCCCATTACAAATGAGAACAGACAGAAAATAGCTTAAAGGAATTAGTCATCATCCCAGCTGATAGATATAATCACACCATACTATGTCAGAGTCAGGAAATACCACAACGTTAAGAAGATTACAAAGGACGAAGATGACTATAATTACTTACATTTAGTATAATTGAATGGCATAATTCATTTTCATCACTTAAGTTCCTGGCTTAGGAATGGGATGTTATTAGAATCAGGGATGACCTATTGACTCCACTCCACTCTTCGCTAGTCAAAGATTGCTTGGGGAGCAAGGGGGCATGACATTCAATGTGTCAAATAAGGTTCTCCTGCCCATCCACTCCCTTCCCACTGAGAATTCTGTGGCAAATGAAGGCTCTGACATTATAAACTACAATGGGACGAAACTGACATCTCTGAGGTGTGGGGAATTCTAGGAAACAACTAGAAAAGCTGCCATTTGTATGATGACGCACTTAAGCAGGGCTATGCATCAGGAAGAATGCGGAACCCAGCAACAGATCTGAATTTGAGGCACTGTTCATACCTAACTGGTTTGGGACCTTAGCAAGGTCACGGCCTCACAGATTCCTATCTATGACCTAGCGATAAGGACACTCTCCTGATTACCTGGCGGGTCACTTGTGAGGATTACGTGAGATGATGCATGTGAGCAGTAGGCCATGGAGCCTACGAAAGGAAGAGGTCCTTACACATAAATGTATTCTAGCTTCCATCCCAAGTGCATGCTCATGACCACAGACAGTTTTCCTGAGCCACAGATACTATTAAATTCAAAATACACTGTATTTAACAATTATTTCAAGCAATGCAATCTTCTTTTTTTAATTGTCTTCCATAAGAAATGGTTTAGTCATTTTGCTGTCACACAATCTGCTTTTAATCTTGCTAAGAAACTCCACTGGGCCAAACGCAGAACCTGGAAGCTGGATATGCAGTGGGAGAATGGCCCAGACTCTCACATCATTTTAGTTCCACAGAGGACTGTGAGAATGACGCATTTAGGGTAGAGGAGGTGAGAGTGAGGGAGTGTGAGGGAGAACAGGAGAGGATTCCAGCTCTGTGAAAACTTCCTTGGCCAGGACAGAAAGCCTCACGGCCTTGGATTCCAGAAAGGCATCAATTCATTGTCAGCTGGAGCCCACCACCAACTCCGCCCTCAGCTCTACTGCTCTTTGAGGGCGGCCAGTGGGAAAGCCCACCCTTTGGGCCATAGGACTCAGTGCCTTTTGCCTCAGTCCATGGCCTGGAGAGCAGTGTCAACATCAAAAGAGTGTGTTTGCTTAGGTTGTGGCAAAGCTCACTATGCCACAGAGTAGATATTTGCTTAAGCCTCAAAGCTTATTAGATAGATTAGGAGGCAATTTGCTTGCCCCGGCAGCCACCAGGCCGTCACTGTTTTGGTGTCTGTGTGTCTTCCGTTGGTTTGTTTGTGTGGCTGGAGGGGGCGGGGTTGTAGAGCATTTGTCTTGGAGGGGTCTCTCAATCAATTATTTAAGAATGGGTCATTTCAAATAATCTATTTTTAACATAAAAACAAATCTTTATTTGGAGGGAATAGGCCATTAGCGAAATTGTATTTCTTGTTCTACCATAACTCTGCTTGTGAGATTTTCAACCACATTCACATTTTCTGATTTCCATTCTGTTTTGATTTCCTAAAATATTAGCCTACCTGGAAATAGATATTTAAAAAAAGAAATTCATATTAAGTCAGGAAATTACTGGACTTTGATTCTTTCTGATTATTCATCCAACACTATGTGCTCAACACAGATGTCCCAGGAGTTAAACAGAGGCAGGCACAGGCTTGGAATAAGACCCTGGTTTCCCCCAAACTTCTCACCTTCCTCATCACGGAGGCAAGAAGGAGTCTACTAGCCCAGCAGTGGCACGAGTGAGCCCTGTGCCCAAAGACCACAAAGGCCAAAGTTATCATTACAACCTTTTTAGAGAGTCTTATTGGAAAGCTAGACACTTTAAAGAGAAACCCAGCATCAGTAAGGCAGCATGGCCTGTGTTTGAATCCTCGTCCTACTGCTTACCAGCTGTTACCCTCAGGCAAGTTCTTAATCACTCAGCACCTCAATCTCTCTGTCTGCAAACTGGGCATAATGATGGTTGTGCAGAGTCACAGATTTAACACATGGAAAGCAATTAAAATAATACTTAGGGTATAATAAATGGTCAATAAACATTATTATTATTATTATTATTATTATTAGAAAAATACACTACTTAACAATTATTTTTTTAAAAATCTTTCCCCTCCTAATCTTTTTAACCAAAGGGACTATTGAACACTAAAGTCCACACAAAAACCTGACACAGATGTTTACAGCAGCTTTATTTATCATTGCCAAAACATGGGAGCGAGCAAGTGGTCCCTCGGTAGGTGAATGGATAAGTACGCCATGATACATACAGACAATGGAATACTAGTCAGAGCTTGAATGAGCTACACAGCCATGAAAAGTTATGGAGAAAACTTGAATGCAGATGAGTAAGTGAAAAAGTCTATATACTATGTTATTCTAACTATGTGCCATTCTGGAACCAGCAAAACTATGGAAACAGTAAAAAGATTAATGATTGCCAGGGGTTAGGTAGGAGAGAAGGATGAATAGGCAGTGCACAGAGGACTTTATATGATGTGATACTCTATATGATGTAATAATGGTGGACACATATAATTCATCCAGGCCCATAGAGTGGACAACTCTAAGAGGGAACCCTAATGAAAATTGGGGCCTCTGCATAATAATGACGTGTCCACATAGGCTCATCATTTGCAGCAAATGTACCACTGTTGAGGGCATGTGAAAATGGGGGGTGGCTGTGCATGTGTGCAGAACAGGAAAATCTCTTTAGCTTCGTCTCAATTTTGCTGTGAACCTAAAATTGTTTTTCTTTTTAATAGTGTCTTTTTTAAGCCAAAATCTGAGTTTATCTCCACTCTCCCACAGGATCTGTGCGTATTTCCATACAAATCATTCCAAGAAAGCCTCTGTAGCAGAAATGTGAGCAGTGTTTCTTAGCATTTATTTTTAAATCCTCGCCCAAGGATGTGTTTTTATTGATTTTAGAGAGAGAGGAAGGGGTGAGAGAAAGAAGAAGGGGGGAGAGACAGAGAAAGAGAAAGAAACATTGATTGGTTGCCTTCCATATGCACCCAGACTGGGGATCGAACCCACAACTGAGGTATGTGCTCTGATGGCAGATCGAACCTGCAACCCCTTGGTGCATGGGACAACACTCCAACCAACTGAGCCACCCAGCCAGGGCAGTGTTTCTTAGCATTTTGAGGAACATGTAGGTGTTTAAAGTAGTGGACCCATTCTCCAGAAAGATTATACATCACAGATTTGCACAAAATTTTGGAAAACTATGCATCTACCACTCCCACAGATGCTCTTGGGCTCCAAGAGGTCCATAGGACCTGAGCTAGAGGTGAGCATCAGAGTTGGGGACATACAGCATTTACTTCCCTGGGCGAACAGGAAGCTAGCTCCCACCTGTATTCCAAAGCCTGTCAGGCTATACTTGGCTGATTCTTTCTAAAAACAAACAATGAAAGAACCCAGTTCACAGCAGCATTGGATTTGGTGGCCCCCAAGTTTGGGCGAAAGCACCACTGAGATGACCTAACTCTAGCACAGGTCACATCTCCGATCCTTCTCGGGGCTGTTGCTAAGGAGAAGAGAGCCTTGAGCATGCCCTGCCCACCCACCCACCACAGAAGGCTGAAGCTACAGTTCTTGGAACCTTCCACTTTCACACTATTAATCAAGCTCTTATGAAACACATACTCTGTCTTCAGCATGAAACCATGGGCATTTCCCAAAAATGTGTAAGACTCGGTCCCTAATCTCAGAGAGATTAAAATCTCCTTGGGGGCTATAAAATAAATACATATAATTTTGAGTGAGTGAGTGAGAGAGAGAGAGAGAGAGAGGCCATGTGGTCAGAAGCTCATCACGCTGTAAGTCCAGACTATTTTATAAAAGCCAGTTGCTGTTTGAGCCGAGGGCCCATAGCGCATAAAAGGCTTCCAGGAAAAGGTGGAGAACTACTGTTCTCCTGAAAGCACACTTTCTTCTACCCACCCCCACCTCATTAGTCCACTAGAGTCTACCTCTCAAATATTGTCCTGGCAACCCTTTACTGATTAACACCAACAAGCCAAACAGGCTAACATGAATGCTGCCGCTGGAACTCACGCCTCTGGCTGGGGCTGCTTTTATGCCATCACAGAGTTTTAAGGTCAGAAGAGACTATGGAGGTCACCTAGTTGAAACTCTCTTCCATGGCTTAGGGAAGAGCCATCTGGAGACAAGCTCTTCAAACTTCCTAGGAGAGTAATCCTGGATTTGGGCCAGCAGGATCGGCCTTGTGCCCACGAAGAGGCAGGGATGTTAGGACACAAAGCACACCCAACCAATCTCACCAGTGTGAGTAGAACACAATCATCTCAAAGACTGAGGCTGTCATAACGTCAAATCGTGTTACTGTGGTCACATACTGAATTATCCCTTCAACCAACCAAAAGTCACTGGACCAGCCACACAGAAGTTTGCAAGCATAAATCGCAAATTCAGTATGGAGGTTTAGTAGTCCTTACCCAAGCCAGCTCCAGCCCAGCTCAGAGCTCAAGGGCAAAGACTGAGCCTCATTCATTTGTGCATCTCCAGGCCTAACACAACACCTAACATTCAACAGACAGTTCACTATGGCTCTGGTGAGTCGAGCTGAACTGGATAAACTAAGTTGAACTGAATGGTTCAGAATACATTTTCATGAGTGAGAGCAATGTCAGGTACAGAGAACGTGACAGCAGCTAGAAAAGAATAAAGAGATGAGTTAACCAATGCCCCTCCCCGTCTCCCAGTCACCTCAGGATCTCTCAGTCCGGAGAGAAATACCGACTCATAAATACGGTGAAAGAAAGATGTTGGTTTCATCTGGACATACTATTGGAATAACAACATTAGTACAAAATAATAACACTAGAATAATTAAGTTACAACCGGTAAGCTTAGAGATGGGATTTAATTTTTTTTGGAAGAAGTAGAAATTGAACTGGGTTTCAAAGAATGGGTAAGACTTTGCTATCAGAGGGGCAGGGAGAGGACCAGCCCAGGGCGATATCACAGCAGCCAAGAGGACATGGGGCTTCAGAGAGAGAACAAGAAGAGTTTTGATGGCAGCAGACTCCACAAATTAGGTAAGGACTGAACTTTTCGTTCAATTTAGCAATGAGAAGGTCAGAGTGGACCATTGCAGGAGAAATAAATGAAATAGCCAGGATGGGACCCAGACTGCAGAAGACCCTAGAGGAGACCTGCCTTTAGGTCACTTGGTGGAAGTAGCCTGAGTGGGAGGGGAGCAGAATCCAGGGGATTCTCTCCCCAACAAGAGAAACTTGAGCTTCTTCACAGGTAAAGCTGCAGGAGCCAGTGACGTGGGAGAGGTTGGGGATAAAGAGAAAGAGGGTTGGTGCAGATGGAGGGACGATTTGCTTTAGAAAGAAAGAGGAACAGACCCATAACAAAACATGCTGCAGCCTGGCACCCATCCCCTTGCCGCATCCTATGCCCAGATTTTCAAGAAAAAACTTACTTTTGTATTTTTGCCTATTAAAAAATGGCATGACAAGAAAATTCCTTCTTAGTGAGTGTGTATTCTGTGTCAGGCTTTGTACTAGGACACTGGAAACTTCCTGGATCATTTAAAAGCCCCAGGTGCTCAGCGAGCTCCAGGAGGTGAGATGCCAGCTGGGTGGCATCTGGTCCCAGTTCTGGGAAAGTGGAGTTCAGGGCATCAAAAACGTTTGTGCAGAAGGGTCCTGACAGAGCAGGCAGCCCACTGCCATCTGCCCACTGAACTTTCCAGGATGGCAAAGGAAGGATGACTAAGTCCCTGGCATTCCCCCAGGGCTTTTCTTCTCCGTTAGTCAACTTTGGAGTTAGACAACTTGGTCACAAACATCGTGTTTTCTTTCATCTTGTCGAGGGAAATAAAATACCCTCAGGTTTTCACAACCTGCTTGTTCACTGAACATTTATTAAGCACCTATAACATGCCAGGCTGCATCAGCTTGCTTCGGCTACACACCAATTCCCCCCGACACAGCAAACGTGTATTATTTCTCAGGACTCTGCATACTCAGGTAAGAACCACAGACTCTGATGTAGACAGGGGTGACGCAAAGATCGGAGCAGCCGTTTCAGGGAAGGCTCTGAGAGAGAAGCACTTGGTGGAGGTCCCAGACCTCAGGCATGGACCGGGAAGAGGCTCGTCAGGCCAAGTGGGGGCATGGCATTTAAAGAAGGAGAAATAGCAGGTAAAGTGCAGAGCAGTGTGAGACAACAGGGTGAGTTCGGGGAACTGGCCAGAAACTAGTGTGAGACAGAGCGCAGGGTGAGGTGGGGCTGGAAAAGTCGGATCCTGATGGGTAATAAGCAAGGCAGGGGTTGTCTTTTCCACACCAAGGGAAAGACAGTGGAGGAGAGGAGACATTTTTGAGAGCTGTTTGAAGTAGACCTGACAATTGGATGCAGAAAGTCAGCAAGAGAGAGAGACAGAGACAGAGACAGAGAGAGACAGAGAGAAGTGCCAGCTCTGGCCCGTTCGACAGTAGAGCCGATAGTCAGGGTGGGGAATAGTCAGAGGAGAACGGAGCAGCAGCGATGCCGTGGTGGTGCCTCTGGGGCAGCCTGTTCAGTGGGTGGTTGTATACTCTGTTTTGAAGCTCGGAAGGCAAGTTCTGGGCTGGAGGACTCCCTTGCAAGCTGTCAGCATATGTAGTGCTTTAGGGGTGTTAAAAAGAAGAAAGATCTTAATCAGGGATCATCCTAGCTGGCAAAAAAAAAAAAAGAAAGAATAAAAACGTCTTATCTTTTTTGAAAACGAACAATCGTTTTCACATTCTTTTCTCTCCCAGCAAAGGAATTAGCCAAGGGTTTGTTTCAAGACCAAACAAACAGGGGGGTGCTATCGGCTTTCTACCCGAATGCAATGGGTAATTCATGGGCACTGGGAAATACAGCTGTCGTGCTGGCAATAATTCCCTGTGCCTGTGTGAACAGTGCCATGTCCTCTGAAGCCCCTTCAGAAGGGTAAACTTGGCTTTGCCAATAAGCGGAGGCAAAACAATGCATTCAGTCTGCAAATTCTTTCTGCGTAAGACCAGGTTCGTTTAGAAGTCTTCAAGTATTACATGAATTGGTTACTTATTCGCTGGAGAACTGAGTTAAGGAACGTATTAAGTACAAGCAGCCAAATACAGTTAGCGGTTATGACTTACGTAGCTGGTGAAAACTGAGGAAGGGAAGGTAGAGGAATCCCAGCAATGGATTTCTCACTGCAGCTTTCCGTCCACTGCAGAAGAGGTTTGCTACTTTTCAGGAACATTCCGCTGCTCCACCACAATGAAAAACAAGGGCGGTGAGCTGGCCACTGAGGGGAAGCTGAGTTTGCCACCTCACAATATGCCTTTTAGAGATACTAATTATTTTAGGCTGGATATTTTCAAGAAGCGAAAAACTCATAAAGAAACTTTGACCTTCCCCCTTACCTGCCTAAAGGAATTCTGATAGAAAAACCTGCTCACAGGAAGGAAGCTATCACCTTAGCAAGATATGAACTAAACGGTGCAGACAGGAAGGAATCTAGCAACTGTTTGATTGGATGCCCACCCCCAGCCCCCACACCCCGCCTCCCACCATGAGCCATTATTTCTGGGTGGACCCAGCAAGAACTTGTTTATCAAATATTTGCTCTTTTTCATCTCTGTGAATTGTCTTCCCTTCTCTTCCAAAGTCCCAGGCTCCTGCCTCCCTCTCCTTAGTCCCGAACGGCATATAAGCCCCAGCTGCCCCATTTGCCCTGGGTCTTATATTCCTATGGAACTCCTGTATGTACATAGGGAGTAAGTTCAGTTATTTTCTCCTATTAATCTGTCTCATGTTAACTTAATTATTAGACCATCCAGAAGAAAGCATAAGGGTGGAAGGAAAATTACTTTCCTCATGCCACCATCAAGAACATTTGGGAAATACTGGATACCAAACCCCCTTTGAGAGAATCACAATAGTGAAGAAACGTGTTTAATTTTTAGTCGGCATTTCCCCAAATTCTTTGGCCAAGGAAACTTCATCTCGTAGCGTGAGCTCTCCTTATGGTCCAAGGTCGCACGAAACCCAGGAAACCCTGCATTTTGGAAAACACTATCTCTGGGGCTTTCGGAGGATCCTACCCTGCACTTTCCGGCTCCTCCCTCCCAGCATTTCTGTCAGGGCTGACTTGGGTTTGTAAAAAAAGCCAGGCAGGCGTTCTCCATCCCCACAGACCTGGAGACAGGACCTCAGCTCTGGGCGGTCACTGCCAATTTAAATTCTGAATTTGAGTGGTCAGAAACAGCTGCCTCCCCTCCCCCAGACCTGCCCCGCTCCAGCAGAGGTTCCTATTGAGGAGGAAATCCACCGCTTCCTGCCGGAGCGGGGACTTTGGGGAAGTGGGCCTTTGACCTACTGACCTGGGGGTCTGTCTTTGGAATTTTTCCAGGACAGAGGAAGAGCTCCTCTTAGAAAAGATTCTTTGTCCTTGAGCTATGCACCTCTAGGGAAAAAGAGGGGAAACAAAGAAAAAACAAATACAGCCAGATTTTTGTAGGCTTATTTTCTACTCCATTCTGTATATTAGATCAAGAAGTACTCTAAAAAAACCCTACAAGCCAGTTCAGGAAAAGCAAAAATGTTTTTGACAGCTCTTTGCTCTTAGATATTATATCCTATTTTAAATCAGGAAATGCAACATCTGCATCTGCTCTTAAGGATTCTCTTTTTATATCATCACCAAAAGTTGGGGGAGAGGGGGTTGGCTAAAATTTCAGACACATAAATTTTCACGTACTTTTGAACTAACTTTGTGTAAGATGAGACCAGGTGCTGAGGGAAAGTGCTTAAGAAAAATGGAAAGGTGAAGGAAATTGAGAAGGGGGTGTCAACCGGCATCAAAGTTCAGCCATAACAAATAAACAAATAAGGAAATAAATCATCACTTTGAGGAGATTCCAGGTGCTGGAGAAGTAGGAAGAGAGTAGAGAGAAAGAGGGGTATCTGTGATGGGGGGAGGGAGCTGCAAATACTACACAAAGAGCTGAGTTTTTATTTTCACTCACAACATATAAGATAGACTGCAACATTCTTATTGCATCACTTACCGATGTGTGTAGTGGAAGCTGGGAAATAATCTTTAATCTTTGTCCTTGGTTCTTTGATTGTTGCTTCAACTCACACTGTAGAACCAGCCCTGTGGTGCTCAGGCCCGAACACTACTTCCCAGACCTGCGTGGATGCCCAATCCACCGGACGCCCCAGGTGCCACAGTGGAGGAAGGAAGGTTGATTGATTTACTCAACTCAGTAAGACCTTTCTCAAGGCAGATACAAGTGTATAGGGTTTGTACCGATTGGTTAGGATTGCTCTCAGCTGCAAGTAACCAGTAAAGCAGTTTAAATAGACAGGAAGAAATCTAGAGAGAGGCAGCCATTGGTTTGGGTCCAATACCTTACCAAAGTCAGGCTGATGTCTTCAATTTTTACAGACTTTCTTTATGGTCATCAGGTGATTGCCTGTGCTCTAGGTATCATATCTGCATTCAATCTTTCTTTCAGGGTTTAAGAAGAAGGAGAAGGATGTAGGTCCAGTGATGTCTTTCCCTTTTATCAGAAAAGAGAATTGTTTTCCAGAAGCCCCCCAGCAAGCTTTGACTTATAACTCATTGACCAAAACCATGGGACATAGACATGCCTACCTTCAAGGAAGGCTGTGAAAGAGGGTTAAGCTTTCTCAGCCACTAAAATGGAGGCAACAGGAAGATCGAGTAGGCTTATTGGCTGAGCCAATGATAAGCATCTGCCACAGGATTATTATCCATTCGTTTTATTTTTACTGGAATCTCATTCCTGGAATTAGATCGATGGTCCCTCATGAAGCTGGTAAAGCCACACTCTGCTCACCGCTAGTTGATCACTTATGTAGTTAAGTGATGGTGTATGTGAGCCAGTGGTGTGCAATAACTTTGTTCTCATTTAAAATAAAAACTTTCTAATTAGTTTAATTTTTTTAGAACCATTCATGTGTTCCCAAACCCTCAGGTTTCTTTGGTTTACATCAAAGTCCTATCTAATTTGCTCCCAAGAGGAAACCTACCACAATAGTAAAGTTGTATATTTCCACAGGGATTTTCCCTAAACAGTTAATGAGTTGTGACTTCCTTATATGTGCATGCAGACGAGACTGGTGCACTCCAAGCAGGTAGACAGAATTCGAACCAGATGGTTCAAGGAAAGGAAACTGGATTAGCAGATCATTTCAAACACCTTCGCGTGTTGACTGAAATCCATAAGGGGAATGACAAAACATGGACCTTATTTTCTCAACAAACTGTGCACCATATTGAATGTTAAACATTAAACTGAGGGAGGGGTGGAGCAAGCCCTGTTTTTTCTTTCCTTGTCATTAGAACCATACGCCTAGTTTTGCCTGATTCATGTACCCAGAGGGAGGGAGGGAAGGAGGAAAGGAGGGGAGGGGAGAGAGGGGGAGAGGAAGGAAGGGAGGAAGGAAAGAAGGAAGGAACGCATGGCTGGTTCATAAACTCATACCACTGAGGGACCCCGTGGTAATCCTATAGCAATGGCATTTGAATAAATCAGAGGTGGCAAGGGTGTGTCTAATTTCCATGAGTTCCTTTATGGAAAGAAAATCCAATTTGCCTGATTTTCCAGCTTAAACAATAAACCATAGGAGTCTCTCATCCCCATCCTTAAGCCAACTTCATTGAAGTGGGAGGGGGGTGATGCAAATTAAGGCACTTTTCAGTACTTAGGCCCCCAACCCCAGTTTAATTAAAGCCCAATTTGGTTGAGGAGTAAACTGGTATTTACAAATCAGTTGAAAATCTAGTTCCAGTAATTAAAGGGATTTTCTAAATCTTGTCCTCCATGTTAGAACACCCATTTTAATAGTTAATTAAAGACTCCTTAACCATCCTTTGAAGGAAATTTGAAAAAGAAAAGATTAGGGACCTGCCACAAAGACATTACTAACAACTGGGAAGGAAGTTCTTTGTGAGGCCCTGTAGGGAAAACCAAGGTCTTCATTCACCTAAAATACTTTGGGCATGCAGACTTTTTTGTTTTCTTTTAGCAAAAAGAGATATTCATTTGCCTTTGTGTTGCTGAGAGTAGCCTTGCAAATTTCACAGCTGTTCCACAAATATAAGACAGCTGGCAAGTCACCCTCACACCGCTGCCATTGCAGTTAGGGTAGCACAGATGTCTTGCTCCTTCGGTTTCCCCAGCAATGGCTGATGCCAACATGTCAAACTCCTGGGGTGGAGGGCCTCCAAGTACGGAGCAGAGCAACATTCCCCTTGCAGACTCCGTGTGCCTCTCATATACTAAATGGGCTTTAACTGGTTAGATTGATCACTCAGGCAACACTTAACCAGCCCTGCGCTGGGCGGTGCACAGGTGAACACGATAGAGTCCTTACTACTGCTCAGAGACTTGACCCAAATGAAGAAGACAAACACTGGTCCAAGTAACACTCATGCAAGGCACTCAGATGTAGAAGATATACTGAGGTTCACACAAAGGACCAAGAAAATGGGGCAGGGGGACAGAGACTGAGTGAGAAACCCTCCTGAAGGTATGCGGCAAGCTGTTCCTCAATAGAGAGGAGAAGGAGGAATCTGGAGAATAACATTCCCAGACAGAGAACAAGGACACAGTGGCAGGAAGGAGAATGCACATTTAAGAAAGAGTACGGAGATCCTTAGGGCTGGAGCCAAGGGATCTCGGGGCATAGGGCTAAGAGGAGTGAAGAAAACAGGAGCAAAGAGAGTATTGTGGAGGGGCTTCCCCACCAGCTGAGAAATTTGTTTCACTCTGCAGAAAAACATGGTTTGGGGGTGATGGAAGAAACAGGATTGAGGCAAAAAGAGTCTTAGACAAGAGACTAATTCGGATACTAGTGCTCAACGCTGTGGCAGCAGCACCCAGGGGTGTGCTCTACAGCAAAGGGTCTTCTTACAGAGGTGCGCACACCCCGTGGCTCCACAAAGACTTTCCAGAAGGTACATACACTAAATGGATCGTTTGAAGGGAATCAATGTCTAGATCCTTGTTCTGCCTGGTGTGACTCAGTGGATTGAGCGTCCACCTGTGAACCAAATGATCGCCAGTTTGATTCCCACTCTGGGCACATGCTTGGGTGGTGGGTCAGGTCCCCAGGAGGGGGCATGCGGGAGGCAACCACACATTGATGCTTTTCTCCCTCTTTTTCTCCCTCCTTTCCGCTCTCTCTAAAAATGAATTTCAAAAAAATTTCTAGATCCTTGACATTTTTATATATGTATGCCCTTTTTTTCTAAAACTGCCTGATAACCTGAACCACACTTGAAAAAGAAAGCCACCCCCCTCACCCTGGCCAAGTCTTTCTATGGTGGGTTATCAATTCATCAAGTCGCCTTAAACGAGTGCGTAACCCGACTTTGCTTGGCACCTCAGTTCCTTCTGTGAAGGATCACACTTGACTTTTGAGGGAGGTTCTGAATTTGGAATGATCAATGAAGTATGGATTAGTGACCTTCATCATGCAAACGTTCCTGGGATGTTTCCTAGAATCAGCAACTCTTTAAAGATAAAGGCCACAAAAATTCTGTTTAGATTCTTTCTGATTCAAACAGAATTTCAAGAAGTCACTTAAAACCTATTTTATCAAGCCTGTCATATTTATTTTAATTATCATCAATTCTTATCTTATTTTAAATTCTAATATGCTTAATACTTTCTATCTCCTATAAACAAAGAATAAACTTCTTTAAATCCAGGATTAAAATGTTAGATGTTGACTTAAATGTTTACAAGAGAGTACATAGTTTTTGATAAATCTTTTGGGAGTGCCAAGCAAATGAACTTCAAGAAACACAATTTCCTTGAGATGTCAGTATGAGTTGGGAAGAGAAATAAAGTGGGGGGAGGTTGGTATCTGTGGTAAGTTCGGTTTGAGAAATGCTGGGTTAAAGTGGAATGTGCCTCAGCTCCTTTTAGTGTGCCGATAATGTCAGGATTCTCTCCAGAGCTATCACATTCAGTTTCTCCCAAGTTATTTTATTTAAAGTATAGTTGACATACAATATCACATGAATTTGCAGTGTACAACATAGTGATTCAACATTTATATACCTTATGAAGTAATCGCCACAATAAGTCTAGTACCCATGTGTCATTGCACAGTTATTATGACACTATTGACTATAATCCCTGTCCTAGCCTGACAAGTGTAAGGTGGTAGCTCATTGTGGTTTTGATTTGATCCCTGATGATTGGTGATGTTGAGTATCTTTGCAGGTATCTGTTGGCCATCTGTATACCTTCTCTTGGGGAAAAAAAATGTCTATTCAGGTCCCCTGCCCATGCTTTTAAAATCTTCATGGAAGGATATGTTTATTGATTTTAGAGTGAGAGAAAGGAAGAGACAGAAAGAGAAACATCAATGTGAGAGAGAAACATCCATCAATTGCTTCTCATATGCGCCCTGACTGGGGATCCAACCCACAATCTAGGGATGTGCTCTGACTGGGAATCGAACCTGCAAACTTTTGGTGTAAGGAATGGTGCTCCAATGAACTGAGCCACCCAGTAAGGGCTCCTCTGTCCATTCTTTAATCTTGTTGTTGTTTTTTCTTTGATGTTGAGTTGTATGAGTTCTTTATGTATTTTGAATATTAACCCATTATTGGATATGTCATTTGTGAATATCTTCTCTCATTCAATAGTTGCCTTTTTGTTTTGTTGATGGTTTCCTTTGTTGTGCAGAAGCTTTTTAGTTTGATGTCAACCCATTTGTTTATTTTTAATTTTGGTGTGCTTGCCTGGGGACACATATCCAAAAATATATACAATTCTTAGACCAGTATCAAAAAGTCTACTGCTTTTGTTTTCTTCCAGGAGTTTATGGTTTCTGATCTTACATTTAAGCCTTTAATCCATTTGGATTTTATTTTTGTATGTGGTATAAGAATGTGATCCAGTTATTATTTTTTATTCTTTTGCATGTAGCTGTCCAGTTTTCCCACCACCATTTATTGAAGAGACTGTCTTTTACCCCATTATATATTCTTGCCTCCTTTGTCATAGATTAACTAACCATATAATCATGGGTTTATTTCTGGGCTGTCTATTCTGTTCCATTGATCTATGTGTCTGTTTTTGTGCCAATCCCTACTGTGTCGATTACTATAGCTTTGCAGTATGATTTAAAATTATGGTGCATGATGCCTCCAACTTTGTTCTCCTTTCTCAAGATTGCTTTGGCTCAGTTTCTCCCAAGTTTGGCCATCAGAGAGGGGCAGGACCAAGGGATAACTTGAAAGTGTTTTATACCTCCTCCTCAATAATCTCCATAGCTACAACCTCCCCCAAATACCACCCAAAACATATAAATTGAATAAATACAGTATCTTACTATAAACACTAAGCATCAGGTAGTGGTATGACAATAATGCCAGACCCCTAAAACATCTATGTGCTTCCCTTATAATATGTAAGTGGAAAAGTGGATATTTTTCTCTTTTTTAATTTTTAAAAATTATTTATCTATTTTTAGAGAGAGGCGGAGAGAGAGAGAAAGAGACAGAGAGAAACATCAATGTGTGTGAGAAACATCAATTGATTGCTTCTTGCACACTCCCAACAGGGGACCTGGCCTGCAACCCAGGCATGTGCCCTGACTGGGAATCAAACCAGCGACCCTTTGATTTGCAAGCCAGTGCTCAATCCACTGAGCCACACCAGCCAGGGCTATGGATGTTTTTCTTATTGAATTATCTTATTTCTTATTCAGTTCTTAACATCATTTTGTGTGAATATGTACAACCTCTGTTCATAGGATACTTAAATCATTCCTGACTTGGGCCTTACTTCTAACATACTCTTTTTTTTTTTAATCAATATCAGGAGCTTTATAAACATTTATAGCTCAAAGCTGTATACATCTAACGTTTGAGATGAACAAGGCAGCATTAACTATCACAAAGGAATGACACCGATGCATGTATGCAGTTGGATTCCCAAGGAGGCAACATTCAGTCACTCACATCCACATCTTCATGATGATCATCCCCATTCACTTGGGGTTCTCCTAGTGCATCACCAGGTCTCTTTTCCTCAGAACATTCTTTTGTGTTAGGGGAACCTGGTTCTGTGGGTTTCCTCTCCTCTTCTTTCTCTTTCTCGCTGTGACACCCCTGATCCTCTTCATCGTAATCCCCATGTGACCTGCTTTGCTTTTACATCTTCATCAATCTCTGATTTTCTTTCCTTTTCCTTATCTTTCCTTTTTTTCTTCTTCCTTGTTGATTGTTCTCTTTCATGTCTGCCTCTTCCTTTGTCTTTCTCTTTCTTCTTCTTTTTATGCCTCCTAGGGGAGGGTGAGCAAGACGATTTTCTTCTTGGAGACCTAGGCTTTTTAGGAGGTCTTCCGCCACTCCTGCTTCTGCATTGTAATCTCTCTCTGCTTGCACTTCTGGATCGTCCAGCTGTGCTGTAACTTTTCAGTGGTGTTTTGGAATGTTCCTTTTTTTTGTCTTCTTTTTTTCTCTAGTTTCTGGTGTTCTCTTGACCTTCTACCTCTCTCTCTGGAATGAAATCTTCTCCATCTTGGACTTCGGGATCGTCACCTACTCCTTGACTTAGAATGTGATCTCCTTCTCTATCTGCTTCTGGATAATGACATATTCTTTATACCACAAAGTGTATAGAAAGAAGCCAGCTAGCCAGATTCATGGACCATAACTTGAGACAAACCCTATGATAAAGAGTTTCTTTCTGTACTACCGATTTATGCCACAGATTCAATCCTATCCTCTATGCCTATTCCACTGGGTGTATCTTTCCAACTAATTCAGAATGCTTACAAGCTTTGTCTTTGCCCTTATTGAACAAGATTCTAAAAGTATACTTGGTTGTCCATATAATGCCCTGAAATGCCTCCAATTTAGTTAATGCTCTGAATAAAAAGATGTCTTTTCAATGCCAAAATTAATAAAATTTCTTGTTTGATATCAATTTAACAAGTAACCTATTGATTGACTGAATCTTTGACTTTTCAATTGAGTCTTTTGCCTTTCTGTCTGAGGATGACATGTGTCATTGTGCAGGATGGAAAGGCCATCTGGCCAGAGCTGCCCTGCTAGATAAGGAAGAATGCTGGTATTCTTACAGCAGTGATGCTCGATATTGAACTATGTTGAATGCTGTCAAAATAAAAGCTTCTCCAACAAAACATCTCCTTCAGATGCAAGTCGCATATCTCCCTGTCATCTCGGTGCCGTCTCTACATGATGACGAGTGATTCTGACATAGCCTTCCTTTGCCCTCGGAGTCCTTCCAGAGCAGTGTAAAGGACTTGGACAATTCTCTCATGCAGGGGAAGCAACATATAATTTCAGAAATGAAATGGAAGCCCCTTTTCAAAAGACAGTGCAATTGTCTATGAGCTTTCTTTTATTACAACACATCATTACATTACTTTCTAATTACATATTTCCCAAGCCATCTGTTTTGTCTACTTGAGGGAGAGCGCCTCACGGGCATGGGCCATGTGGGCCTTATTTATCTTTATATCCCCAACAGCCTGCACAGAGACTGACACAAAGCGAGCACTCGATAAATATTTGTTAAATGAATGAATGGAAAATTAAGTGAGTGAATACTGAAGGAAGGAAGGAATTCAAGATTTGAATTCCTCTGTTCTTCTGCATAAAGTAATCTGGTAAGTCCAAGAGCCATTGTAGCAACATCTTTTGGTCAGGCTGGTTGTCACGACCTGTCTGCACCACGGCGTGACAGGCAGCACCTGGGAGTTCCAGGTCGTAGACCTTTGCTCTGCCCTGTATTTTCTGAAAAGTTGAACTAAAATTTATAGTCCATTCAGTATTCAGCTTAGTTTTACTTTTTATACTTTGCTGTAACATCCCCTTCTTCCAGATAGTAAATATTTTCTTTCTGATATAATGATCTTCCTTAAATGAGCCTTCCTCCTCTATTTATCTTCTCTGTCACTTTAAAATACATCAGTGTGTCCTGATATTGTTCTAATTAAATTTCTTCTTTAGGAACTCTCTTTCTCTCTAT
>VMDR010018280.1:0-19322 GCA_007922815.1 Macrotus californicus | reverse complement strand
TATATTGGACCTGATAAAAACCACTAGTGAACTGCAATGAAATAATATTACATTTTTCCTCTTCTTCTGACAGTCTTGAATATGAAGGTGCTCTTTAGATCAATCCCCGTTTCTCACCTCTTTCCCTTTGTTACTCTGTGTTCTTCCTACACAACTTGTTTTTTATGCTTCAGTTTCTTCCTATAGACTAACAACATGAAGATATTAGTCACAAGAATAATTGTGCAATTATATATCACTGCACCACGGTAGATGATACATTGACCACGATAGCTTTTATTATTGGACAGTTTGCCAGAATAGTAAAGCTGTTTTCAGCCAATACAATGCATTATACTTGGTACGAATTGGCTTCCAAAGCCTCTCCTGACTTTCTGCAACAACCACTGAATAAGCTAAAGAGGCTCCAGGTGTTCATAGGACATAAATTATACTTGTAGAATTATTCTGACAAGCTCGCTTCTTTTTACCAGTGTCTACCTTCATAAAATTGATTGTAAATTTTGAAAATTGCATATAAAACTTTGACTTTAACTCACACACACCTGCTTTGAGGACTCTTCGTCCTCAGAGTTCAATTAAGAAGAGAGACCCTACTTCTAAGAGTTAAAATTGTTGAATGGCTCAGAAAACAACGTCAAATGCCGATAGAATAGGCCGTAACAATTCACTGGACCACGTATTCACTTGGAGTTGATTAATAAAGAGGGATTTGATTAGCAGGTAGAGTTTTATATCAAATGAATAGCTGTTTTCTGGACTGTAACCAATAGTCTGATGACTAGAACTGGGAACCTGTGGAAGATGCTCTTGGCATCTTCTCAACATCCCTACTCCCTCCCCCTTTTCCAACAGAACCCCGATTTTGTTCAGGGTGGCAATGTGCTCAATCCTAAGCAAGAAGGATTCCCAAGTAAGATCCATGATCTAAGAAGCCAGTTGTGACAATCCCGTTCTCTGCTTTCCCAGCCTCCCCTGCTTTTCCTTAGAGGTGACTATGTGACACAGTTGTAGTGAAGAGCATGTAAACAGAAGAAGAGGACTGATGTGGTTAGTGCTGATCCTAACTGCTTCCTCCTGCCTTGAATTTGACATTTAAAAATGTGGCAGCCATCTTGCAACCATGTGGCAAGACCAAGAGAATCACAGAAATACCAGCCCTGGCATCACTGAGCTGGGCAAAGGCTGATTGGACACCTTGCTAAGTGAGAAAAACAAGTTTTATCTACTGTTAAATATACGCAGTTCTAGCTGATGCAGTATGGAAACAAAATAGTTGGCTTTTTAATCTGTATTTTGAAAGACTAAAATGACTAGATCAGTTCGAGGCTGGAATAAGAGAAGTACATGTTAACTGACCCGCAGGAGAGAACAACATATGTCATAGGAAGGAGAGCAGCAAACGTTTCCCTTGGGACTGTTGCTAGAAGAGGTTTGCAGTTTTCGGTCCTTGGTAACCAGTTGAGGTTTCTCTCTCACATCAATGTTTCTCTCCCTCTCTTTCTCCCTCCTTTACCCTCTCTCTAAAAATAAATAAATATTTTTAAAAAGAATGAGACATTTAAGAATTAATGGAGTTTACCCAATATGTTTTAGCAGAATTAGCTAGAAAACATTTTTACTAGGCCAAATGAAGTATCTTTCATTTATTAATACAGAACCACAAGGCATAGTTACACATCTGAGGCTCAATTATCTAAGCAGAGTTCCTAGGGAAACAAAAAAAATTTTCCATTTCTTTCTGTAACTGCTCCTTGACGACAGAAAGTGTTCTTTCTTTCTTGGCATTCTCTTTTCTCTCTACCTCAGGACATATGTCCAGATGCACTGGCTGCTTTACAGACATGCTACGATTTCTTGCTGTGGTCGATCAAAGTTGGAATGCCCGAGGAGATTACTCAACTTAGACAGCCTGGAATTATAGCTAGCCAAATAGTTACAGTGCTCTACTTCTCACATGTGTTAAAGTAATGTTTTAGCTATCCTGGATGTCAGTTGAGAGAACACTTGCCTGCATCACATTGTGTGAGCACTTGAGTCAAATATAGTATGTTGAATGCCCAGCTTTAGTATCTATGACAGTTCATTTTTTTAACGGTTCCATCACATAGAAGACAACATATTTTATGTTAAAAAAAATCCTCACACACAACAGCATATGTATTAGGAACTAAGACTTTGATGATCTTCTCGAATCATCCAAGCTGTTCTGGAAATGTCAGAATAAATGCCGCAAATGTTGATATTTGTTCATGAGAGCATTTGTTGATCGGGCATGCAGTAGTCTGTCAACAAATGGAACCATATTTTTTCTAATTTATTATTAAAATTTTTTTAATAAAAAAGCACTGCACATCTGTCCTTTCCTTTTTTCTATTAATCTTCTTAATTTGCAAATAAACATAGAAAGAATTGAGCAGAAAAATAATGTCATAGTAGTTTATTTTCATGTTTTTTAAATTAGAAGGCACAGAATCGCAGTACAAAGACTTACATAAATCTCTAAAATAAAATATTGGCTTCAATAGACTTGCACATATGAAATAGTTTAAAACTTTGTTTTAGTTGGATTCTTTATAATGTCCAGGAAGAGGTTAGCACACACAGTACCTGAAACTGTCCTTCCCACATGAGCTGTAGCAGAAAAGACAAATGCAGCTGTTTCTCCAGTAAAGCCCAGTTCGGTGTCCACTTACGCTTCCCTTCCACCTAAGTAATCACGCCTTCCAACCATGTCGACAATAATATGGAAATATCACTCAAAAGCCCCACCCCTAACAGACCATGCACTTACAATAGCTTAAACCATCCATTTATCAAATGTGAGGTGACGACAAGATCATCAATGGGGAGGAGAGAGGAGTAATACTAACTTATAAGTAGTAACTTATAACTATGATTCTTTTAAGCCAAAAGGGAGTAGGATCGAGAGTGGGAGGTGGGGATGGCTGGGGTTGGGGGGAGTGGTGGAGGGAAAATGGAGACAACTGTGCTTGAACAACAATAAAAAATAAAATAAAATAAAATAAAATAAAATAAAATAAAATGACAGGATTTAACAATGAAAAAAAAAAAGAGTTCCAACTCACTTTATTTTTTATTGTTTATTCTATTACAGTTGTCCCGATTTTTTCTCTTTTGACCCCTTTCACCCAGCACACCCCCCACTCCTACAGTCAATCCCCTCTCCATTGTCCACGTCCATGCGTCATACATTCATGTTCTTTGACTAATCCCTTCCCCTTCCTTCCACCATTCCCTCCTCCCCTCTTTCCTCTGGCAACTGTCAGTCTGTTCCCTGTTTCCACATCTCTGTTTCTATTTTCCTCGTTAGTTTATTTTGTTCTTTAGATTCCAGTTATAAGCGAGGTCATACAGTATTTGTCTTTTGCTTACTGGCTTATTTCACTTAGCATAATAGTCTCCAGTTCCATCCACACTGTTGCAAAAGGTAGGAGTTCCTTCTTTCTTTCCACTGTGTAGTATTCCATTGTGTAAATGTACCACAATTTTTAAATCCATTCATTGGCTGGTGGATACTTGGGCTCTTCCAAAACTTGGCTATTAGAAATTGTGCTGCTATGAACATAGGGGTGCTAAGTTCCTTTAAATTGGTGTTTCAGGATTCTTAGGGTATATTCCCAGCAGTGGAATCACTGGGTCATAAGGCAGTTCCATTTTTAATTTTTTGAGAAAATTCTATACTATTTCTCACAGTGGCTGCACCAGTCTGCGTTCCCACCAAGAGTGCACTAGGGTTCCCTTTTCTCTACTTCCTCACCAGCACTTGTTTGTTGATTTCTTTATGATGGCCATTCTGACAGGCATGAGGTGATATCTCATTGTGGTTTTAATTTGCATCTCTCTGATGGCTAGTGATGCTGAGCATTTTTTCATATGTCTCTGGGCCATCTATATGTCTACTCAGGTCCATTGCCCATTTTTTAATTTGGTTGTTTGTCTTTCTGGAGGGGAGTCATGTGAGTTCTTCATATATTTTGGAGATTAAACCCTTGTCTGATGTATCACTGGCAAATATGTTCTCCCATACAGTCAGTTCCCTCTTCATTTTAATGATGGTTTCTTTAGCCGTGCAGATGATTTTTAATTTGTTGTAGTCCCATTTGTTCATTTTTTCCTTGATTTCCCTTGCCCTGGAGATGTATCAGCAAAAATATTGCTACGTGGGATGTCTGAAAGTTTACTGCCTATGTTTCCACTAGGACTTTTATGGTATCACAACTTATATTTAACTCCTTTATCCATTTTGAATTTATTTTTGGTGTAAGGTGTAAGTTGGTGGTCTAGTTTCATTTTTTTTTGCATGTACCAGTCCAGTTCTCCCAACACCACTTATTGAAGAGACAGTTTTTACTCCAGTGTATGCTTGTGCCCTCTTTGTTGAATATTGATTGACCATAGAGACATGGGTTTATTTCTAGGCTCTCTATTCTATTCCATTGATCTATGTGTTTGTTCTTATGCCAGTACCATACTGTTTTGATTCCAGTGAACTTATAGTATAGTTTGATATCAGGTATTGTGATCCTTCCTACTGTGTTCTTCTTTCTTAGGATTGCTGAGGCTATTTGGGGTCTTTTTCAGTTCCATATACATTTTTGGAATATTTGTTCTAGTTCTGTGAAATCAACCCACTTTAAAATGTTAACATTTGCACGTACTCCAAAAAAGGAAAATATAAATAAGTTCCTCACTCTGAGTTTTCTGAGAAACCTAATGAGTGTTCAAGTACCAGTGACTTGTGTTATGGACATGCCCATCAGGCACAGTCAGGAAATGTATACACCATGCAGGAGGTGGGCCAGTGGGAAGGGCTGCCAGTAAAAACTCCCTGGCAATGGGAATGGCCAAAGAGCTCTTGTCCCATGGGATGACTAGGATTCCATTTTAAGCTGTTTGCTCTGTTACAGTGATACGCACCCCTTCATTGTTCTAACACTTAGTAAGTAAAACCTGATATGCACATAAAAATGAGACGGTAGAGAGAATGAATGAGAAAACACCAAGTCATGCTTTGTTCTGTTTTGAAGTGGGGTTAGGGTGTCATCTTGGTGGGATTCCTGAAAATTATGTAGCTTAATTTTCTTTTCATTTCTTTCTGGATTCTGAATACAGGCCTGGGCATGAGAGATAGACAAAAACTTAAAATCAAAGACTGTCTTTTAGACTGACCTTCAGAATACCAGCCTATCATTTTCCTGAACACAGGAAAATCTTCTTAACCTAGCTTCCCCATTACCAAAAACAAACAAACAAAAAAACCCCAGTAGATGTTAGATTATAAAATTGATGCCAAATGGTATAGATCCAAACACACACACACACACACACACACACACACACACACACACACACTCAATTGTCACAACACTATAAATCCAAGAGCTAAATAAATCTAATATCTCTATTAATATAGGAAAAGAAGACATTTTACACTCAATCCAAATGCCTAGATTTGTTCCACATAGCCAAAATATAGGATTACCATCAAATCCACCAAATTACCAAAAATGCCTAGATTTGTTCCACATAGCCAAAATATAGGATTACCATCAAATCCACCAAATTACCAAATGCAGCTTTAAGTAATTCAAAATTGAATTCCAAATCCTAGAGCTAAATACAGGCTCATATGCAAAACTACATGCTCCTCAGGAACTGCCAAGTCTGGACTTGGACCCATCTACCAGATTCAGGCGAGTACATCTGTTTGATCAGGTCCACACAGGTCACAGAGAAATGGTGAGAGAAGCGTGAAAAGTTTTTCCTGTTGCCATCAGCACGACGTAAAGTGTAACATGCGCTGTATTTAGGTGCTTTGACTTGGTCAAAAACTAACACAGTGCAGTTTTAATGCAATGTAAAATTGATCTAGAATGCAGTCATCGATTCGGTTTTCTTATCATTGTGAAAAAATTAAAAGGAAAAAAATCACTGCTTTTCCATTGAGCATGTACTTTGTGCTAGAGAGCAAGTTTAACTTCTAGGGCCTTAGACAAAGAACAGAACTTTAGTTTAGAACTTTAGTACTAAAGGCGAGAATCAGCATCAGTGTTCAAAAACGTGTTTTAAAAGGGGGTGTGACTGTTACTGTCCCAGGCTAACGGGACTCTGGTGTTTCTTTGTTCTTACGTGACTGCCCACAGCCTGTCTTCTAATTAAACTAATGTTCCTGCAACAGAACAGGCAAACAGGTTGCCTCCATCTGCATACAGCTCTTCAAGACACATTTCCCTTGGTCAGAGGTAGAAATTCTTGGGAGAGGTGATTTTCCCTGCATCCTCACCAGAACATAGTTACTTGGATGAAGTGTAACTACATGTGTACGCCTCAAAAAACAACCACCACAAAGAAAAGAAATGCAGAGAAACGTATAGACTCTATAAACAGTTGGAAGGCACAGAAATCCTACTAGCATCTTTCACTAAAATGATTAATCATAACAGTTTGAAAAGAAGTAAAAAATAAATCTGAAGTCAAAACTCAAATTTCATGCAATGAAAACATTTTAAGTACTACTAAGGAAAAAATATAAAACTCCTTGCTTCACACACAGAAAAATTGGACCTCTCCCTATTTTAGAGAATAAAAGGCATTCTCAATGAAAGAGACAATGAGATTTTCAAAGGTAGTAGGTCTAAATTTAGACTCATTAGCCACATGTGGTTAATGGCACTTGTGTATGGCTAAATGCATCAAGCTGTCTTTCAAATGTGTTCAGTCCCCATGGGGGAGGGGAGGGAAGGGGAGGGGAGGGGAAGCAAGGAGCCACTGAAATACTCAGCTACCCTCTGCTCATGCAAAGATGGTTTCCACAAAACAAAAACCGTGCAGAAGAATGAAATGCTCATTTATTTAAATAACTTTTCAATCTTCCAAATAAACAGAAATGACTGTAGAACAGATGTTCCTACTTTTTTGCAATAAAAAGCAAACACTGAAGTGGAGTAGGGCGCAGGGGGTAATTAAGCATCTACTTACAAAGAAAGCCCCTGAGGGAACTTGTTACAGGTTTGGTGAGAGAAAGGGGGCTAGTCACATCAGCCCTTCCTAGTGTGTCTTTCCATCCTAGATGTGCCTGTATTCCAGCAGCAAGCCTCGCCGTTTCCATGACCACTATTAGCGAATTTTTTTTGGTACTTACCTTCATATACCTAAATAACATGCCTATATTACTACTCTTTTTTAGTGGGTGTTATACATAGTCTATTGATTCCCTGCTGTGAAATTTGCTATGGCTGATGAGAACACACCCATGTATATGTCCAACCTCCCAATATAGTCATATCATAATTTTGATTAGATTAATATTTGTGGCTTATGTTATTATCGCTATAAAATGCTATTGGTAGCTGATAGTATATGATGACTTTTCCTTTCTTGCCTGTTGCTTTCCTAGGACTTAATAATAATCCTGCTCTTCATGTTTGCTAATTCAAGGCTAAATCCCTCCAGCTAAGTCTCTCTTTAGTGTATTCAGATGTACTAGATCTTTTTATCAATTCATCTTCTGGACAAAAATCTGCCCCCCCACACCCCCTACCAGCCCTCTGACCTTCTCCGATCTGGTTCCGTTACCTCCCTCTATCTGGGGACCATTGTCATTCAGGCATCTCTGGATCTTAATAAAACATGTTGAAGATAAAAAAGACAACAAAGAGACATTGTATCTTTATTGTCCTTATGTCTGTTCAACAATATCTTGTTTCTGGAAATGCTTTAAACAAAAACACGGGCTTAGCTGGAGTTGTTTGGGACAGAGAGAGAAGCCACTATCTGTGATGGCACAGAAAATGTCAGAGTTGAACTGCTGTTCCCAAGTCTCACAGTGACTGCAGACTTGATTATGGAAATGGGGTTGAACGAGTCTTTTCACGCTTACAATGAGTCTGTTTTAGTCTCACTGATGTTTTGGCAAAAGATTTTGCTCCTTGTGTGCCTGTTAGACCCTCTTCCAACTTAGCCTTACTAATCTTCTACTTTGAAAAATTTCTACCAAGTTTTGCTTAATGTTTGAATTTAGAATAAAAAGTCAGCACTTTCTTTTGCTGGTATCAATATAAAATTAATATATTTTTATTGTGTGAAATTGAAAAATGCAGAAAAATTGAAAGGAGAATGATTATTTACCCAATCTAATTACCCAGAAACAACCACATTTACCATTTTAAAGTTTTCTTTTCTAAAAATATATATTTTACAACAATATGCTTTTTACAAAAGTTAAATAATTGTGATTACACTAGGCATCTTGATTTTTTTACTTACTGTTATAAACGCTTTACATCTCAGTATAGGTTCTAAAAACATAATTTTACTAACATAGCTTAGAAAAATGCATCAGTATTACTGTGAAAAATTTAGAAAATATGGAACAACAAAGGAGAAGAAAACAAAAATTCCCCAAAATCTCATCCCCAGTGGTCATTTCTTGAATATTGATAGGTTGTGTGTGTGTGTATACATATATATATATTTTTAAATGATTGAAATTGTAATCTGTATGTCATTTTGTATTCTGTTTCTATCCCCTCGCACTGCAAGATGAGCATTTTACTGTGTCATCAAAACTCTTTGTAAATGAAATTTAAAAAGTTTTATAAAATTCTATCATACGGTAATATGCTTAACCAAGGCCCTGCGTTGTGTAAAACAACACTATGCAAATATCTTTGTATATAGATATTGTTGGAAAGTTTAATTAGGAGAGATTCCTAAAAGTCCAAGGGTATGAAAATGTTAAGGCAAATTGTTTGCATTTCCAGAACGGTGGCACCAGCTGGCATTTTCTATCAGCAATGAGTTTGTGTTTGCTTCACACTGCTGGCCGCATTTTTGTGTTACATCTACTTAACCTGTGTGAGTGATAGATGAGGACAACCCTCAGGACCCTCTGATTACACCAGTTCTGAATGGTCAGTCCAGCAGCCGGAGACTTCAGCTACTTGAATCCTGCGCACTCCGTTCCCTGGGGTCGGAAGAAAACTGCACATTCGCGTCTGTCATTCAATAATATTTTTGAGGGCTGCAGCCCTCAGCTAGATTCTCAGAATGTAGAGATAAATTATCCACAGACTCTGAACTGAAGGCAGGATTTTCCAACTGATATTCCTAGGCATATCATGCACTAAGGTATTGGGCCTCTTGGTCTTTGGGGTACCTAGGCGGTATCTGAGGTGACCAAAACCACGGGGACAGTCACCTCTGGCGGACAAAAAACCTCTCCATCTGCTCCAGTGTGTCACACAGGTATTATTAGACACTATCCTTTTGGATGTCGGCCCTCATGTGACTAAGGTGGAGAGCGCTGCCTTCAGGTCGCCCTGATGCTCCTGTAGGTCTTTGTCTCCCTCAGAACTACCGCTGTGGGCAAGAACCAATATTCTGTGTGCCGAGCAGTCTCCCTTCATTGTCCCCGTCATACCCACACCGCGTGCTGCGGCTGCGGGGGGTGGGGGCACCCTCACATTCTCTGTGATCCAGCACATAACTAGGCAAAACGTGACTTCCGATGGCAGGCCGAAGCAAGCTCTTTGCAAGGCTACAGGACTACCTTGGACAAACAAAATCTCTTTCCTCAAAGGTTAAAAAAGTGTTTAAGCAACACACTGCATTACAATAAAAAAAAACCCATCTTTTCAAAGATCTGTAAAAGTTCTTTTTTAATGACACACTGTTCTGATAAAGGAGTGTAGTAGCACTAAATATGTTCGAATAAATCACTACAACGTATAGACAAAGCCTCTGGGCTGCAAAAGCAGCTTCACAGCCCCCAGGTGCTCCCAGGTTGAACAGGCACAGGACAAATACAAGGAAACAAACAGTTGTCTTCAAGGTAGGTATAGTTTAGGGGCCGCTGGAGGGGGAGGTGGCGCTGGGGGCCTCCTCTTGCAGCTCCCTGTGCTCGGGTGTGGCACCAGCTGAACGGAGAGTCCCAGTCTCTGCCCCTGACCCAGCGCCCATCCAGCTGCTAAAGGAGGAGGTGGCAGGGGCAGCCCCGGGCCCACCTCGGGGCTGAGGCTCTGAGCCTGCAGGATCCTGCACTTTATCGGAGGAACAGATCAAGAGGAATGCAGCAGGCAGAGACGGCAAAGAGTGCTGCAGCAGATCTCCCTCCTGCAGAATGGAGGGCAAAGACAGCAACGAGGGCAGTGATGAGGACAACCAGCTGGACAGGACAGTGTGCAGCAGAAGCAGCATGTGAAGCTGCCAGCTGAGGCTTGGTGACCAGAATGGAGGATGAGAACAAGGAGGGTGACTCAGAGGATGCCATCCACAAGTTCGACTTCCTGAGCTCAGGAGAGGACAGGAAGGGCTCTCTGGACCCTCGGATCCTCGGTGATGCTCTGGAGAAGGGACTCACCATGAGCTGGAAAGCCAGGGGGGTGCAGGGGCGTCAAACAACAGGGAATTTTAGCTGACCTACAGGATGTGGATGGGCTGATCCCCAGAGTGACTGTCACACCTCCTGGCACATCCCTGCCCTTGCCCCACAAAGGTTCCTTTGGCTTCTCCTCAGATGTTTTCATCATGGACACTGCTGGGGGCAGGGAGGTGAGGCTGGGAGACTTGACAGATCGGACCATCACCAATGACAATGACCTCAGCTATGACCTGTCTGATGGCAAAGATGCCTTTAGGAAGATGTGGAACCCCAAATTCACCTTTCACTTGCACTAGGGTGGCTTCTGCTCCCTGGCTTTCCACCACAGCCATTTGGCTTTGCTCACTGCTTCCAGTGGCCCACACATGCTCTGGAACCTCAGAAGGCCATCACAGACAAGAAGAATGCTGTGCTACACATGGAACCTACTCATGCCTTCCAGGCCCACAGGGGCCCGTGTTGGCAGCAGCCATGGGCATGAACAGTAAATGCTGTTACAGTGGTGGGGCAGATGCCTGCATCCACAGCTGGAAGATTCCGTGCCTCAACATGGACCCCAACATGGTTATGACTGAGCAGGCTGAGCCACTTCCTAGAGGGCCATGGGGATACATGTGGGGCCTGGCCTTCAGTCCTACCTCCCAGATTCTGGCCTCTGTTTGAATCTGGGACCCCAGCAGCAGCAGCTGGACCTGCCTCTGCACCTTCCCCAGAGCCAGCGATCATGGGATCTCCACCTCAATGGCCTTCGCGAGCACCGAGCCTGCCCACATGGTGGTCTCCTTCTGCTCTGGTGACACCTTCTGTATGACCTGGAGGCTGACAGTTCCCTCCTCACTCTGGAGTCCCGGGGAGCAGCAGTCCAACCCAGATCAACCAGGTGGTGAATCATCCAAACCAGCCCCTCACCATCACCGCCCATGATGGCAGGGACATTCGCTTCCTGGGCAACTGGACAGGGAAATGCACTGCTCACTTGCCTGGCCATAAACCCCAGTGGTGTATTCCTGATGTTGGAGAGCCACCACTGCTCCTTGAGTCTGTGGAGACTGGACAACATGTGAATGCAGGAGATCACGGCCCACCGTGAGAAACACCAGGAGGCCATCCATGCTGTTGCCTGCCACCCCAGCAAGGCCCTCATTGCCAGTGCCAGTGCCAAAGCCCTGGTCAAGGTCTTTGTTTGATGCCCACTTGACCTGGCCTGGCAGGGAAGTGAGGCTGGGCAGCTGGGACAGAGATTACTCAGCCTTGGTCTGGAGGCCCAGAGACCCTGCTCCTTCCTGCCGGCCTCAGCCTGGTAGTGCTAAAGGCCCTTGCCCCAGGAGGCCCTCCCCTGTGACCTGCCCTTCCCCCCAGCATCCAGCCTGGGGAGTTGTCTCCTTCAGTAATCACCCTCTGAGATGGCCTCTGATAGATTTCATCTCTGCCCTGACACCCACTCCTGGTCTAGCTGTCTTCTGGAGGCAGCACAACCAGGGCTGAGTGCCCTTGAGGATCAGCTTTACCAAGACATGAGAAGGTGCCAAGTTTTGTCTTTGAACCCTTATCTCTCCTCGCCATCCTTCCAGATGGGGGTGAGAGCTGTGCTGGGCAGAATCCCAGATGCCCCTGCTCTGGGTACCCCCGGAGCCATGCAGCCAGCTGAAGCCAGGCTGTCCTCAGCGGGAATGCTGGTCCTGGACCACCCCAGAAGCACACCTAGTCCACCACCCTCCCCTCCAGTTCCCTCAGCACAGCTTTCCAGACACTACGAAGCACCTCCAGGGCCGGTAACTGCCTGGGGAGCATACAATACCCTGTGGGGCAGCACACACCTCTATCTCCCTCAACACTTCTCCAAGGGCAGCCCCTTCCCCCTGACAGGGTCAACCATGGGGAAAGATGGCCTTTTCTTGTCCCTCTCTGGGGCATGGAAGGTGGCATGGGGTCCCCAGGGGTCCCCATAACTCCCCGTATATCTTTATAAATAAATGGGATTTTCATGGAGGCCTCCCACCCATGTCATTAACCCTGTGTGAAAGTCTGACAGTCTCTTCTCCTGGCCCTCCACTCCTTCCCTGTGTTTATTTCATTCTTTTTGGGGTTCCACCCTGAGTCCTTGTGCTTCCTTCCAGATTCTTGTTTATATGCCCTATCTCCTCTGTCCTGGACTCATATGTATAACTTGTCTCAATAAATCCTTCAGAGAAAAAAAAAGATACATATAGTTTAGTTTTGAGGCCTCCACATGACTAAATTCAATGGAAAATTCTCAGTCCTCATTTTCCTTTTCTTATTGTGCTCTGGCTCAGTTGATCACTCCTTCCTTCCTTTTTTTTTTTACCTTTCTTATTTTTTAATTGTTGTTCAATTATAGTTGTCCCCATTCTCCACCCCCCCCCCAACCAGCCCATTACTCTCCCCACTAATTTACTGATGGGCACTTGGCTATAGGGAACCTATCCATGTGTGATGTGATCTTGTGGCTCAGCTCTGGTTCTGAATGCAGACAGACGCGCATGGCGTGCAGAGAACATCCGTGACTAGGTCTCCGGTGGGGAATCAGGCCTGCATTGTACCTAGGCCACTTTGAGACTTGCTTTTGTTAAAAACTCCCTCACTCTGAATTGAGGAAACAAATGTTTACTGCACATCTTTAAAGTAACTTCCTAAAATCTAAGCTAAACCTCTCAAGTTTGGGTGTAACCAGTTCAACCTCTTTTCCCTTTACATTTGCAAATGACCTTTATCTTAAAGGGATTAGCAACATTCTTTCTTTTGTTATGGTAACCACCTAAAGCAAACCTGAAGGATAGGGGCCCTCTCTCTGAGAGAGTGGCCACACAGGCCGGCAGTCTCTTACCCTCTCGCTCTCTCTCCCTCGGGCCCTCTTTCTCTTACTGAGAGAGCAGCCACGCAAGCCCTAGCACTCTCTCACTTAGAGAGTGGCTCGACATCCCTTTTTCTCCACCGGATTCCTTTAGTCCATGTGAATTTATTCGTCACTTGTCTGGGGATATAGGACAAACATTCCACAACAACATGCGGTCCTGCCGGATGGGACCACGACACTTGGCTATTGTTAATTGTACTGCTATGAACATTGGGGTGCAGAGGTTCTTTTGAATTGGTGTATCAGGATTCTTAGGGTATAATCCCAGCAGTGGAATTGCCAGGTCAAAATGCAGTTCCATTTTTAGTTTTTTGAGGAAATTCTATACTGTTTTCCACAGTGGCTGCACCAGTCTGCACTCCTACCAATGGTGCACTAGGGTTCCCTTTTCTCCACAACCTCACCAGCACTTGTTCTTTGTTGATTTGTTAATGATGGCCACTCTGACTGGTGTGAAGTGGTATCTCATGGTGGTTTTAATTTGCATCTCTCTGATGGCTAGTGATGCTGAGCATCCTTTCCTATGTCTCTGGGCCCTCTGTATGTCCTCCTTGGAGAAGTGTCTGTTCAGGTCTTTTGCCCATTTTTTAATTGAATTGTTTGCCTTCTTGGTGTGGAATCATCCTTTCTTCTTGAACTACGTCCTTTACTTTGCTTCTAGGCACCACACTGCTCTGGCTTCTCTCATATCTCACAGGTTGATTCTTTCCGCTGCCCTTGCCCATCTCCCTCCTGCTACATTTGGTGTGCCCGAGGGGTCAGTCCTCAGTTCCTCTATGTCCACTTATTTCCTTGGTACTTTCATACAGTAAGGTGATGTCATGGCTTTGAACACCACCTACACTATGACCTCCAATTTTATCTTTCTTGTTGAACTCCATTCTCGTGTATTCAACCATGGCCTATTATGGTGAGAAAGGCTAAGTGGAAGTCACTAGAACTGCTTTTATGTAGGAACATAGTAAACCAGAAGCAATATCACATTTCTGAAGAGAAGTAGGAATTAGTGACACCATCAAGGTCTAAACAGATGTAAGTGTGACGATTCCCACCACATTTCTGTCCAACTCTTCTGTTTGGTTTCCGTAGAAGGAATAGCATTTATATTAGCACCCTCCAAAAAAAATACTTAGGTATAAATCTAACAAAATATGTATATACTCTATATAAAGAAAACTACAAAACTCTGGATAAAATAAGAAGAGGGATATTCTAAGTTCATGGATAGGAAGACTCACTATTGTCAAGATAATAGTTCTTTCCAACTTGATCTATAGATATAATGCTACCCCTATCAAAACTTTAGCAAGCTACTTTGTTAATATCAATAAACTGATTCTAAAGTTTATATGGAGAGGCAACACAAAATTGAAGAAGATGAACAAAGTTGGAGGCCTGATACTACCTTACTTTAAGACTTACTGTAAAGCCATATATAAAGCAAGACAATGTGGTATCAATGAATCAATAGACCAATAGATCAATGGAACAAAACAGGGAGCCCAGAACTAAACCCACATAAATATAATCAATTGATTTTTGGCAAAGGAGAAAAGGCAATAGCCTTTTCAACAAAAGAGTGGTGGAAAAACTGGGCACTAATTTTCAAAAAAGTGAATCTAGACAGAGGCCTAACATTCTTCACAGAAATTAACTCAAAATACGTCACAGACCTAAATGTAAAATGCAAAACTACAAAACTCCTAGAAGGTAACATAGGAGAAAACCTAGGTATCCTTATGTATGGTGATGACTGTTTAGACACAACAAATGTACAGTTCATAAGAGAAGTAATTGATAAGCTGGACTTTATTACAATAAAATTAAAAACTTATTCTCTGCAAAAGGCAATGTCAAGAGAATGAAAAGACAACTACAGATTTGGAGAAAATGTGTGTGAAAGGCACATCTGCGAAAGGACTGTTACCCAAAATATACAAAGAACCTTCAAAACTCAACAATAAGAGAACAAAAAATGCAATTTAAAGATGGGCCAAAAACCTAACTAAACACCTCACCAAAGAAGATATACAGCTGACAAATAAGCATGTGAAAAGATGCCCCACATCAGATGTCACCAGGGAAACGCAAATTAAAACCACAAGGGACACCACTGCAAGCCTGTTAGAATGGTCAGACCTACAACACAAACGCTGGTGAGGGCGTGGAGCAACAGGAACTCTAACACACTGCTCGTGGGAATGCAAAATGGACCCGCCACTGTGGAAGACCATTTGATGTTTCTTGCAAAACTAAATGTCCAGTAGTTGTGCTCCTTGGTATTTACCCAAAGGTGTGAAAAATGTATGTTCACACAAAACCTGCACACAGATGTTTATAGCAGCTTTCTTCATAACTGCCAAAACTTGGAAACAACCAAGATGTCTTCTAGTATGTGAATGAAGAAGTAGACTGGTACTGCCAGGCAACAGACTAGTATACAACGCTAAAAGGAAATGAGCTATCGAGCCATGAAAAAACATGAAGGAACCACAAATTGCATATTACCGAGAGAAGCCAATCCGATAAGGATACATAATAAATGACTCCAACCACATGACATTCTGGAAAAGGCAGACCTTTGAAGACAGTAAAAAGCTCAGTGGTTGCCAAAGGTTGGGAAAGGAGGTGCATAGGTGGAGCACAGATTTTTAGGATGGATACTCTGTAAAATAGTATAATGCTGGATATATTTCATTACACATTCATCCAAACCCCTAGAATGTATAACACCAAGAGTGATTGTTATGTAAACGATAAACTTTGGGTGATTATGTGTCAATACAGGTTCATCAGTTGTAACAAATCGACCACTCTGGTGGGGATGTTGATAATGGAGGAGGCTGCACATGTGTGGGAGTGGGGGTGTAGGGAAAAGCTCTGCATCTTCCCCTCAATTTTGATGTGAACCTTAAACTTCTGTAAAAAATTGTCTTCAAGAAAAGTCTCAAGTAGAGACTTGATTGGCCACACTGAGCCTATCATGTGTGCCTGGAAGATGAGATGCTGTGAGTGGTCCATCTGGAGGCAGGTTCCTGATCCTAAATGAGCAAGGGAAGGCTGGGTTTGGGGAGCCTCTGGAGGAGCAAGACCGTGAAGTACAGACATAATCTTGAGGATCTACTGCTCAGGATGTTTTCAAAAGTTGAGAGATCTCTGAGCAGGGATGTTTCCCCAGGAAGGGTCTACCACAAAAGAATTTAACATGATATATGGTATTACTTGTTATCTGCCAAAAATGTATCTCTCAAATTTGAGATGCTAGCACTTCCTTAAAACATTTTAGGATTTGGATGGTTATGTTCATCTTATCTACACTAAGATTTTAAAGTGTTAGAAAATATCCCTTTTTCAATCTTTATCTTACCAGATAGCATCGTTCTTTAACTTTTTAGACTGTTCGCATCTGGCAGCAGCTTGGTCATTTAAGACATTTTTTCTGGATCACTTCTAATTCCTTTATAGGGCTTGTAGATCTTAGTTTGGTTGTGATTTTGGTCATATTTCCTAGTTGGCCAGCCATGTTGTTTTGTTGACATTTTTAGATGAAGTTGTTCTATTCAAGGAGCAGTTGGCTGGCTCCAGTCTGTTTGCCATGTTGGTGCTGAAGGAGTGTGTGTGTGTGTGTGTGTGTGTGTGTGTGTGTGTGCGCGATTGCCAGCTGTGATTTGGATGATAATCTATGTGTATAGTGATGTTTGAAGGTGGTAGGATGTATAGCTATTTCTGTATGTAAACAGTTTAGATTACTTTTGCCAAAACTTACTTTTGATATTGAAATTCTTTCATTAGTTTTCAGGCCATGTCAGACAGCCCCAGAAGATTTGTTTATAGTTTATCTCAGTTGACCCAAACGTGCTATTACATGAAGAACTTAATGTTTTCTGCGAGACAGCGCATTTCAGCATGTGGTTTATCCCTCAGATAATTTATCAGAACATCAAATAAAACTTCTTAGAACTGGACTCCGGAGAATCCTCGAGTTTATCTTTTCCTTCTGGAGAAGTGATTGTCTGTCTCTATTATTTGTTTTCTATCTCTAAGCCATGTCTATTTCCATGACATGAAGAGTCTGGTCCTGTCACAACCTAACAGAAATAATACAGCTAGTTCAGCTTTAACTTACTTGTTTCGATATATATAGTAAATGATAAAAGGTGTGCAAAAGCATGTCACACGGTCCAAGGGACTATATAAATGGGAACTATCTTTTTGCCGTAGGACAACAGGACAAAAATAATTAGTGACAGCTGGTCAAGGTTTAAGCTTTCATAGTTATATCTTTAGAAATCAAAAGCTAATATTACAGTGTTTGATGGGGTAGATTAGTAAATGTGGTTAATTGCAATCACAATGAAATTAAATTTAATGGGTGGCTATATTGGTTAATTTAACATTTAGAAAAAATTCAATTATCTGGTAAGTAAGGATCTTGGCCCCTCCTGTGGAGTAGACTTCAATGGAAGGAATGAATGTCTGGATTGTAATTAGGTTTTGTTTTGGAAATTATAAAATAATTGTATAAAATCTCTAATGTGAAGTTGGAAACATAATTCAGAACAGTCCTGTGTATGGGTTGATGTGTAAGTGGTTTTAAGCAGACAAAAATAATATATAAAATTGTATTTATAGCTGAGTGCCATGATACCAGAGTATCATAGGTCCTTTGAAGAGACTGTCAGGTGAGTTGCTTTGGGACAGTGGTCAAATAGATTATATGACATCAGTGATTTCCGTCTCTGGTTAAAAGCAAAATTAATTGCTATTTAAATGTGGAATGGGCAGAGGGTTGAATTTCAGTGATTTTTTTGGTGAGTTTTATTATTACACTTGCTAGGTTAACGGTGTTTGTGAGTGATTATGGTGTGGTTAGGAGTTTATGCTTTGGAGTCAGTCAAACGTGGTCCCTGGTCCAGGCTGCTTTACTGCAGTCACGCGACCTGACACAAGTTGTTTAACTTCTCCAAGCCTCTGTTCCCTCGAAATGGGGGTAATAATAGAATTATTACTCAGAGTTGTGTGAGGGTTAAATGAGTTCATGCAGATAATGGGCTTAACGCAGTATCTGGTACATAGTAAGTGCTGCATGAATACTTTCTCTTCTTCTTCCTCTTTATCATTGTTGCTGTTATTATTATTTTTTAAAGCTTTTTTGAAAAATATTTCATTTAGTTATTTTTAGACAGAAGGGAAGGGACGGAAAAAGAGAGGAAAAGAAATATCAATGTGTGGTTGCCTCTTGCATGCCTCCAACTGGGGGCCTGGCCCACAACCCAGACGTATGCCCTGACTGGGAATTGAACCAGCAACCTTTTGGTGTGTAGGCTGCCACTCAGTTCATTGAGCCACGCCACCCAGGGCTACCCTTCTTTATCTTTACATGTCAATATCATATGTAAGATCATATGACATTGGAATTGTAGACTGACCAGAATTTTTGCAAGTCGATTAAAAAATATGCAAAAAACAATGGAAAGTACTGGAAAGTTGGAAAAGAGAAACCTGAATCCAGTCCCAGTTCTGTTACAGTTTAGTGTGACCTTGGGCAGCAGGCTGAAGTGCTGCATCTTCGTTTCTGCAATTGTACAATGGGCTTGGACTCAGATGATCTCGAAGGTAACTTCTGGCTCAAATGTTTTCTAATCTGTATGTTCTTAGATCCTGAAACAATTATACTAAACTAATTTTTAATTTTTTCCTAGTTCAAGGTTGCCTTGTTAAAAGAACAGAAATAAAGAAGCAAACCTCAGGGACATCATCGGATTTGAATTTAGGGTTCCAATTCAAGTTCTGATGTTGAGCAGCTGTGTGACCTTGGAAACTCCCTTCACCCAGTGTATCTTAACCCTGGCTGCACATTTCAGTTAATCTGGAGGATTTTTAAAACACTGATGTTGGATCCCATTCTTGAAGATTCTAAATGCAGCAGTGGGTTGCTGATGTTCTCCAGGTGACTTGAATGTACAGTTTGGAATGTACAAACACCAGTGAGGCCCTGGCCAGGTAGCTCAGTTGGTTAATGCATTGTCCCAATATGCCAAC
>VMDR010018279.1:0-19319 GCA_007922815.1 Macrotus californicus | reverse complement strand
CTTAATTTCAATGTCTCTGGCTGTATTTTGTTTGCTGATTTCTTTTGTTGATTATGTTCCAGTTAAAGGTGAGATCATATGGTATTTCTCCCTTGCTGCCTGGCTTATTTCACTTAGCATAATGCTCTCTAGTTCCATCCATGCTGTTGCAAAGGGTAGGAGCTCCTTCTTTATCTCTGCTGTGTAGAATTCCATTGTGTAAATGTACCATAGTTTTTTGATACACTCATTGACTGATGGGCACTTAGGTTGCTTCCAGCACTTGGCTATTGTAAATTGTGCTGCTATGAACATTGGGGTGCATAGGTTCTTTTAGTATGTATTCTTGAAGTCAGTGAATTTTTTTACTGTAATTTTGATTTGGTCATTTATCTCCCAGAATATATCCATGAGAAGAAAGTTATGACAAATTTTCTCTTTTCTCTTTTAAAGACACGTAAGTACAGGTCCCGGGCAGAAACACATAAATGTTAACAAATGTTTTTCTGAGCTGACAGGAGAAGAACATGGAAACGTTGAAATGGCCCAGTAAGATCACTGGGTGTGCTGTCCAAGGCATCGCTCTGGGTTGTGTCTGCCGTCCACTGTCCTTGAACCACCCACAGCTCTCTAAATGTGGGTCACGGACAGCGATGCGCGCACGGCAAAGGGGCCTTGTCGGAGCCATTGGCAGCCTCCTCTCTCCAACAAGCCAGTTTTGCATTTAGTGAGCAAATCCATTTCAACACTCCCCGCTGTCCACATGGGTGTCCACACTTGGAATCCTCTCTAACTGGTTCCCCATCAATTAATGAAACAAGTGAAATAGAAATGTTTCCTTTTACATTTGTATGAGAATCATAATCTTTAGCTTTTTATCAAAATTATCTTTTAAACAGATTCAAGATACCTACACCAGCCCCTTACCAAAAGGAAATGTTGAATTTCCGTTCCATAAAAAAGGAAATATTAATTCTAAAATCACCCCTCAGAGAACATGCCCGGTGGCAAATTACACATTCCACCACCCTTTCATTTTTTTGTTTTTAATAATTTAATTAAAAATCATTCATCCACAAAGTGCAAGTAATATATGTGTAAAAAGCAAGGAGTGACAATTTCTCCCCAGACTCTTAGGTACCGCTTCCCAGCAGTAACCAGTGTTGCTAGTCTACCACTCCCCATTTTTACCTACATAAAATAAAGATGAAAATGAAGATTGTGTATATAGATCTAGACTGTATGGAAAAAAAAATCACAGGAAGATACCAGGGAGGGGCAGAGGACAACTTTGCCTTAGTGTGCAGAGGGAGTCTGGTCGCTGGATTCAAAGTCAGGAAGCGGGAACTCTGTGAACCTCTGTGGCCTCTCTCAGGTCCGTGTGCAGACACAGGCCTGCGGAACAGCTGCACCCCGCCTCTGCAGTTGCTGAGGGCCGCCCCCCCATCCATTCACCCTCCCTGAGGCTCTACTCCTTGGGGTTTCGTGGTGGTTAATGTTCCCCATTTTGGTTCTGTAACTTAATTCTCATTTTTTATACAACCTACAGAACCCAGCTGGAGACTCTCTATCTTAGTGGCCAGGCTGGGCACTCTTCCAGAATAGGACTTTATTTATGCTTTGCCTTCCAGAAAAGGGGGCACGTTGATATACATAAAACCAGGTGAGAAAGCAGCCCTGCCAGCATCTAGGCAGTGTTGTTGCCAACCGAACAGAAACCACACTCACAGAAGAGAAACAATGTCTAAAGGAGGCCGCTCCGGGACCATATTTGGAATAAGACAGAGATAAGGCCACTTTGCAACCTCAAAAATGGTGAAACATCCCCCTCTTCTGTCTAACAGCAGAGACTGCTGCTCCTTTACCTTAGTAAGGAGCACACCCATCCCACGCTGGTCCTCCTGACTGATACACAGTCCCAAAACCGCTGCTGGGTCCTGAAACATCTGATCCACAATCGGCCTCCACAACCCTAGGCCCACCCTGGATCACCCAGCACACACCCACAGCCTGTAAGAAGCTTCTCCCAGCTCCTCACGGTCCCTGTGGAGTGCTTGCAGTCTTGCTACAGCAAGAAAAGTAACCTCATTTTTTGTTACTACCGTAAGTGTGATCCCGATGGTCTTTTGTTGGTGGACGTTAATAGAGAATATCTTTTTTACTTTGAGGACGTACATACTAAATTTCATTCTGATCTTCTAGGAATCCTTAAAAATATTTCTCTCTGTATGCTTTATATTCTTCCATTTCATAATAAAGAGTCATCTAGCATGCATTTTCCCACTTTAATCTAGCATCAAACACATAAAGCAAGTAAAATAAGTATTTTTGTCTCCGACACCCAGTGAGGTTGAGACTTGTGCAAGCTCGTCCAGGCAGCTGTGAATAATGCTGTGCAGAGCTCTGACTTCTCCGCCTCTGAGAAAAATCAACACGGGGAGAGAAGAGAGGCGAAACTTTACATTTATCAAAAAACACACTGAGGTGCAGGAGACCCTAGAGGGGTCCTCCGATGACTGACCTTGGGTTCAGGAACAGTAGTCACTGACACCTGAGCTGTGGGCGAGCCCACATCAAGGGGAAGGCTCGCCAAGGAAGCTGCTCCCATTTCCGTAGGTCGGCACACACACCACGTCGTTGGGGATGGTCAGATTGCAGAGACCATTGGAGCTGGAGGCAGAGCAAGGCCTGTATTCAAGTCGCAACGTTACTGTTGATTTCTGCGTTGACTGCGGCTCCAAGGGGAGGGTGATGAGGAGTTCCTGACCCCTGACTCCGTTCAACACTCCATCAGCCCCTTCTTGAACTGTCATCCACCTTGAGTCCCCTTCTTCCCAACCCTTCACCCACCATCTCTCACCCTCCAACTTCAGTAATGGAGTTGAAGCTCACAATTACCACCTTCAGGCTTCAGAACAGCACAACTGCCCCAGAAGGTGATCGAAGAACCTGCAGCTACACAGCCCCTGTGTGTGACACCAGGAGCTTTGGGAGATGTAAGGTCAGCAGACACTCCAGCTGGTCACTGCGACTTCCTCCAAAGCGTTGTTAAGCTCATCACTAAAGGATAAGCCTGAAGTTCCAACTTCAGAGACTACTGTGTCCAGGACCGTCTCTTCCCCCAGATAGATAGCATGGGGCTGGGATTCACCTTCCGAGGAAGTATCCTCTGGAGGGGTCCCAAGTGGTCCTACACTGCTCATCATTTGGGACAATTTTGATCATCAGAGATGTATTAATAGCAGTTCATATGAGAAAAGTATCAATCCTTGATCCCAGGTTCCATGTCTCCTATGCAAATTTGACCACTTAAATTCCAGCAAATTTCGAACACCTCATTCCAAGGGATATGGGTTAGAACCTGCCTCATTAGCTGCAAAGCTCTTGCTTTTTCCACTGAAGCTGCTGGCGTGAGACCCGAGGATTTTAGATAACCGCTTCAGAGTGGCCCCTGCTGGAGATCACTGACCTAGCATCGACCCACATGGATCTAGTCCTATCAAATGACACATTCAAGTTCTACTGCCATGACCTGCACCTCAAAAAGCATGAAGACATGTAAATGTAAGGTTTTTAATTACTTTAATAGAAAACATAGCAGGAGAAAGTGTTTTTCGGTGTATATTATTAAACAGAATCTCTTCAAACAGATTCCTACTTAGACAGGTATTTGCAAACATGAGAAATAACATGTTCTATGAGCTTTCACCACGTGGATCAAACATTCGCCCAACTTTCAGCTCAATGTCACGATGGAACCCCAATAGTGACGGCTGTATGTGCGCACGTGAGCCTGACTCGAAACTCGGCCATTTCACCTCCCCCAAAAGGGTGGTTAGTACATAAAAAGCCTTGGGGACATCAAGTATAGGTGCACGTTTTGAGAAAAATCCATTGTCACTTCCAGAATTGGGGTGACGAGGTGTAAGTTAATTCATGCTATTTGATTTCTTCTCAAAGGCATGTCCCCTGGTGAGTTTACAGAGAGGCTGCCTCATCTTCCTCACTACACTCTTAGCTCCTGAGGATTAGCCTGGGGCTTTCTACCCCTTGTGTTCCTCTCAGGAGGCCATAGGAGAGGCTGACATTTAAAGAGCACATCCCCTATGTGCTAAGCACGTACAGTACACCTCACCTAAATTTTTTTAACATTTCGATAATTGTAGGTAAACTGGAGCATAGAAATTTAAGGCACTTCCCCAAGATCACAAGGCTAAGTAATAGCAAGGTTGCTGTTTGAGCCGTCACGTGCATCTTAGGTAATCGGTAGTGTGATATACTACGATACGCTATGCTATCCAAAACCACAGCACACCATGGAATGCCTCACTCTGGCACAGCGTGTAAAGCAGGTGACGTTTACTGAAACCTAAGAGTCCAGACTACTGCTGAGGGAGAAGTGATGTCTGTTAGAAGGCACCAATATTTCTTCCGTCTTCCAGAACATCAACTCCCTATTTAACAGTTCGAAAAGCCATGGAGCAAATGCAGAGCAGTCCATAAAACACAATACATGATCTCACCACCAAAGGAAGAGACCAGCCTAACAATTACCTGGTGAGAGTTAGAGCCCCATACCTAACACACGTGTTCGGAAAGTTCTTACTGAATGTATGAATGACTCAAAACTAAGCTACAAATTTTGCTGTTAAGCATACATTAATGAAAAAACTAAGGTATAAGAAACACTCACAGACTCACTTTATTTTTTAATCCCCCAAACCTCAGACCCGTGCAATAGCCCTCGGTCTGCGGAGGGAAGCCCAGGAGGCTGCAGCACAGGCTGCTGTGCAGCTGTGCCGGCAGAGCTCACTGGCTGCCCTGGCCCCTGGGGACTGAGGCTGCAGTGTTCGGGTACAGTTCAGCTGATTTTCTGATCTTTAGAGACTGAACTAGTGAAAAGTATCTGGAAATCCAAATGGTGAGGGGAAGTGAAAATCCAATAAATCCAGCCTGCTGGCAAGCCTCCCTCCCACCGTATCGCAAGTGCGCATCCTCTCTAAACATCACAGTTGCTGCAAAACCTCAATACGGCAAAGGCCAGGAGGGGACCCCCAGACTGCAAATGAAAGGCGCTATCACTCTGCAGAAACCCAGATTTGGGATTATCACTAATGTGGTTCCTTGGATGGGGCTTCACCCACTTAGTGAGGTCGGCATAGACGGGATCAACGTACAAATGGGCTGAAAATGAGGGAAGAGGGTAAAGGGCCCTTGTGAAATCCAGCCACCATCTGCCACTTCAGACCCAGCAGCACTAAGGCAGTTAGTCTGCAGGAATTTCCCTGTGGTGTGCAGAAAACACTGCTTAGGCAAAGGCGGGATAGGCCACCTGGCGGTCTGACGCATAGGAGGACTTCAGGGAGTAGAGATCAATGAACACATTGAAAACGACAAAATAGGCAGACCACAAATGTGTGCCTGGGTGACAGGAAACTACGACAACTTGACTGGTGTCTGGCAGTGGAGCTGCTCCAGTCCAAACCATGGATGCTGACATTACTGCAGGCACGGCATTTCCAGGAATAGGATATACGAATTCTCCATTTCGCTCTGCGCTGCCAACAGAGCTCCTGGAGGGGCTGTTTACTCTTCCACCAGCCACAGATGAGGATCCTCATATCTTTGGCCACTATTTGATGTTATCTGACTTCATCATTTTTGCCAAATGGATTGTGGGAAAATGGAGTCATTTTATTTTAGATTGAATTTTCTGATTATATTCACTTAAGATATTTAATAATTATACAAACTTCCTTTTCTATTACTTGCCAACAGTCTATGTTTCTGGCTTTTCTTGCTTTAAGTTAAAATTATGTTCAATAGTTCCTTGAATATTCTAGATAATAGTGCCTTGTTAGTTTTATACCTTGCAAATAGCTTTTTCCAATTTGTTTTCCTGTAGAGCGCTTCTCTGTAATGAACATTGTTTAGTAAGAACCATTAATTTTGATAAAAATAAATTCTAGTGTATCGTGTAAACTATTTGGAATCTTGCTTAAGAAATGAGTCCTTGCCCTGGCCGGGTGGCTCAGCTGATTGGAGTATTGTCCCATACACCAAAAGGTAGTGGGTTTGATCCCCGGTCAGGGCACGTACTAGGCTGCAGTTTCAATCCCCTATCTGGGCACGATCGGGAGGCATCCAATCCACGTTTCTGTCCCACGTCCATGTTTCTCTCTCTCTCCCCCTTCCTCTTTAAGCATATCCTCGGGTGAAGATTAAATGAAGAAAAAAAACCTGTCTTCAAGCAGCATGACAAAGATATTCTCTTGCCTTTTCTTCCATAAACTTTAGATTTACTTTTCACATTAAGCTCTTTGATCCACCTAGATTCAATGTGGAGAACTGGACGCTCACGCACCTACCCAGGCAGACACTAGCAAGGCAGCTGCAGCCAAATTTGCCATCTAGGAAGGTTGGCAAAAATTCACAAACCTTTCCATTTTTCAAGAGAAGCCAAAAATCTTGACTCTTTCTACATAACATCTCCTGATATTTAAAACATGTATACGGGCCCAGACTCGCCCTGTGAGCTGTCAGCACGGCCGCTGAGTCACAGTATCTCTTTACCACTTTGACCTGACTTGCGATGCTTGGTGCTCTGGTTATTGCCAGAACAATAGTTGCATTTTCTCTACCCACTTATTTAATACAGCTTAATATCCTTAACCTGTTGCTAATCCTGCCCATTTGGTAATTTTATTCCTGTCTCCATACAAATTCCCAGTACTTTCATGGTACTCAGAAGGAACCTACCCTGTTGATCTTATCTTAAACTTCTAGTCTCCAAGGCTGTAAGACAATAAGTTTCTGTTATTTAAGCCACCTATTCTGTGATACTTAATTATAGCAGCCCTAGCAAACTAACAAAGAGGCTAACTGTATAAAGGCCAACCTTTATTAACTCAGGTTCATAAAGAAACTCTCCAACATAAACAAAAATGAGTCCCTGCAGGCAGAGGGGGGAAAAGGAGAGGTCAGAGAAGAGAGCAAAGAAGGGAAGGGAAAGAAAAAGGAACACAGAGAAATGATGGAAATTCCAAAGGTAACAGAGGTAAGAGCTGAGAAACAGTTTGCACTAACAAACAAACAAACAAAAAACACAGAATCCTACCCTGCCTCTTTCAGGCTCCCAGGGAGAGTTTTCATCTCCCAGCAGGAGGAACAGACGGGGGCTGAAGTGGTACTTGGTAGTGAAGCAGTGGGCACTTGTGTGAGCCAGGAGAGGGAGGGATGCTGGATATTTTTGCATTTTGCACCATGTCCTTGCTTTTGCCTCTGCTTTGACACAATTATAGAGCAGTCCTGCGTTAGTCTCCCTGCATCACAGATGCAGAATGACCTTGTCAGATGTCAATGTTCTGTGAAATTGTTTCCATTCAACAGAACCCCACGCCCAGTGGCGAGTGCAGGCCAGCTCCCACCTCACAGCTCTCGGTGGGCGCTGCTTTTATCTTTCTCACTTCACTGGTGCTCAAACGCACACCTCCGGGTAACAGGCCTCCAGTCCTTCCCTCTCCGGGCTCTTACCAGCAGGTGTCTGGGGCTGCCGAGCTGCAGCGGTCACAAGTGCTCACTTAACTTCCCTAATCTCTTCTTCCTTCTGTTCCAATTCCTTCTCCTCTGATTTTCTAATTGTTGTGCATGTTTTGCATAAATTAATGAAAACTTGTAATCACAAAAACAGTAAACTTGTACAATACAATCACTCATCAACCCATCTCCCTAACACAGAACACAATTCAGTTCTTTGTTCCCTTCCCGATGTGGTCCACTGGCATCCATGTATGGTGATGCAGTAAACATAACTCTACCCAGGCATGATGGTGCAGTGAATATAAATGTGTATTTTGTTTTTCTCATTTACCACTATATAGGAACTTGTTTTCCCAGTTACAAAATTACATAGCATAATGAAGAACAGCTTTGAATAACAAAATGTCCTTTCAAAGAATCCACTCTAGGTAGCTGTCAGTGGAATTTCACAACCAGGGTTAAAAAAAAAATGAGGTGAAAAATAAATAGGATGGGGCTAAGCAGAGCTGGTGATGATGGGCTGATGACCTCCAAATTCCCACTTTGGAGATCACGGTAGATCCTAGGATTCCACAACTGTTTCCTTGAGTTCTATGCTATGGACCCTGGAGCACCTCTTGGGGAATATGAGTTCCCTAGAGGTAAAAATACAGTGGGAGTCTTTTCTCTTGGCTCAGAGAACAGCAAGGGGAAAGCTTAAAGCGAAACTTAAAAGGAAATTGCTCATTTAATGCCAATCCAGACGGACTCAATAAACTCTGAGGCCGCTTGGACTGGGACCGCTGCCAGGGAACAGAGCCATTGAAGGTATAAGAGGAATGGAGTTCTGGGGTCTGCTGGAACCCAGCAGCCAGAGGAATGCTGCACTCCGGGAACTAAAAACAGGCATTGTGTTTTGAAAACCAACTTTTCAAGGAGAAAGTCCTCCCAGAAGGGACTGCGAGTGTTTGGGAGCTGATACCACCATCTCCTATCATCTTCCAGAACTGTGCTTGTTTGCTGAGGGGAAGTGAGGCAGCTGGCTGAGGAGGGCAGCTACTAAGGACAGCACCAAAAAAGCTTTCCTGATGAGGGAGTGAGCTGCTTCTCCCAGGTACCACCCGCAGAGGTAGGTCTTCGGAACTCTGACCAAAAGCCCTGGAGCCCCTGCCTGGAAGCTCTGGGAACCCTGGCAGGAAGCTGCAGACTCTGCGGCAAAGCCAGGGAGCTGCGGACAGGAAGAACCCTGCCGACTTTGGGGCTGAAGTACCGCAGGTCTTGATATCTCTGCTGAGCTTCCGAGTCATACTTCCTACTGGGAAAAAGTCATACTTCCTACTGGGAAAACGGAAGGGGTAGAGATGGTTGATTTCTTTTTAAGTAGATGTTGGTGTGGGGGGAGGAGGCAGCATATCCAGCTAAGAAACCGCATGGGGTTTGGGCTGATGAAGGTGGTCAGAACTAGGTGCAGCATGATTGGCTCTGACCCCCAGAGTGCAATGCAGGCTGTTTGGGGGAAAAGGAGATTCATGGAAAATACTGAATTCATTGCAAAGTGTTCTGATCTCAATTAACGTGACTGTCAGGGTATGCACATATGTGATGGTCAGTTTCTAACCTAGCTGTTTTGGCTCTGGCTGCTGATCTGAGATTCCTGGGTATTTCTTCTCTATGCAGGAAAGAAAATTTCTGAGTGCTGAGCTAGGCATTGAGACATAAAGAAAAGTGAGGCATTGCACCTGGTATAATTAAAAAGCCCCTCTATTCCTAGAGGAAAGCATGACCATACTCAGGACAGGGCACAGGGGATGGATGCTCCAGAACCTTGGGGTTTCTCCTCAAGAAGGCAAAGCTTCTCAAGTGTTTGAGGTAGATTCAGGGGATGGAAGGGCGATAGGATACTGCATATTTGGTCGGAATGGGCTGGGTTGGGAGGGAAGATGGAGTATCTGTTTTTTCTTTGCTCTTAATAAAAAGGGGCTGGGGGAAGGCACCTGGCCATAAAACGGTAAGAAACAAGGTGAAGCATGAAGTAATCCAAAACAAACTTTCGGAGAACTCGCCACTTTTTTCTAAGGCTGGGATCAGGACAAGATATCACATCTAAACTGATGCCGACAAAGGAAGGAAAGGAGACAAGTGTCAAAAGCAATGAGATAAGAAGGTACAAGGAAAGGGAGAAGCCGCCAGACAATGGATGCTTAACAAGGGTCCTCGTATTACCCCTACTGAGCATCGCCTCTGCAGCTACTGGGAAGAGACCCAGAAGTTTGAACTCCAAACTAGATCTGGGAACACTGGGCTGGCCGATTTCTGCGCATGGACTGGGTAGGAATATAAGGACAGAAGCTGTGGTGTAGGACAGAGTTCTCTCCAGCATGGACTAGAGAGAACTAGGGCAAAGAATTGGGTCTTAAGAGTTGGCTCTTTATAACAGTAAGCATGAATCCAGAAAGTCAGGCAGGGCCCATATTTCTGGAGCTAAACCCCAGAAAATGTTGGCTCTCCTGCCAACAATAATTTCAGGAGTATAAAACAGACTACAGAGGAACATAGAGTGAGAAAGTGGTACAACAAAACTTGGGTGGCAAATCTTAGTTAATAGGAACAAGCCACATAGTGGTCACATTGAGTGAGGAACTGGTCCTGGAAAATCTTAGCTCTTGTGATAATAATTGGAAGTTCTTTACAGTCTGTAGAGGAGCCTGCAGTAAAATTTTGGTAAGACAAAATTTAGATGCCCAGGCTAGTGTGGCTCAGTGGACTGAGCACCACCTGTGAACCAAAGGGTCACCAGTGCGATTCCCAGTCAGGGCACATGCCTGGGTTGCAGACCAGGTCGCCAGTAGGGGACCCACAAGATGCAACCACACATTTCTCTCCCTCTTTCTCCTTCCCTTGCCCTCTGTCTAAAAACAAATTCTTTTAAAAAATTTAGCCAATTTTTATTCATAGGGATAATCTGGTTGTGTTCTTATTGAATGGGGAATAGAGTACCAGAAAAATCTTGGTTCCTTTGTTGATAGTAATTGGAAGAGTTTTAGGGCAACTAATGATATTTGGAGTCAATAGTAGGGCAAAACCTGAATGGCCAAGTATACACCAGGACCGCCTGGTTAGCGTCCACACTAGGTGAGGGTATGGGCCCCTGAAAATAGTGCCTCTGTCGACGGTAGGTGGAAGAGCGTTAGGGTGACTACAGGGGAGCCTAAAGAGATAGATTAGGATAAAACCTAGATGGCTAAACAACTAATTGCTTAAACCTATTAGGTCAGTGGGTCCTGCCCTTGTGGGTGGTCAAATGAGGTTTCCCATGATAGCCGATTCTTATTGTTTTAGAAAAAATTTTAATATAATCTGGTGAGAGAGACCAAGAGTTTGTTGCACAGAAGGAGGAAGCTTCAAACAAATAGAGCTGAAGTAGACCTTGAGAAGAAAGAAAGAAATGTGGACACGGGGGAGGGAAGAAAAACACATGCTAGGGGACAGAGAAGTGGCACTGAAAATGAAATGAGAACGGGCAGCAGGACAGCCGTGTCGTGTCGGACATGGGAGGAAGCCAAAGAAACTGAGGTAAACTGTTCTTCCCTTTTCTCTCATTCACTCCTGCCTTTTCCCCCTCTTATCGTAATTATGGAGGACCCACTACCTGTCAAGCTAAGTACTGGAGATAAAATAACTAATCTCTATTTTGGGGTCATTGCTGCGGGCTAACATTTGGGAGATTATAACAGTAAACTGCTATTAAGGTAGACATCAAGCTTTTAAGAGGAATTAAGGATTGCCAGAGTGAGGATAGATCATAATATATCCAAAGATTTGGCTACCAGGGATCCTAGCTGAGGAAGGTGGGTGCTGCTTCAGTCTGCGATCACCTCCCCATACTGGGATTGGGATTCGCGGACATGTGAGGGCTGGGCTAGTCCTAAACCATGTTGTCTTCACCCCAGCCCTTGTGTGGGAGCTTATCCCTGTCTCATTCAGGCCTGAGATCTCAGAAGTCTTCATCAAAAAAGCTGCATGAGCCTAAAAAAGAAACACGAGCTCCTTCAGAGCTCTATCTGGAGCTAGATTAAAATAAAAGCAGAGTCAAAGTATCTAAGAACCATACTATGATTCTGTCCAAGTGGCATGAGCTGATTTAAGCATGGAGTGGGCATTCAAATGCTGTTTGAATAAACTATGAAAAGAATTAGCTTTTGAGGGCATTAAATAACTTTTCTTCAATCACTTAAACTCTGCTTTCCAAAAAGACCCCTCAAGATTGAAAAATCAGTCTGCACAAGCCAGCACAAATTAGCTTGAAGAAGCAAACGGTCTTGCAGGGGGTGCTTCTCTCTGCTGAAAGGCTATGTATGGTCCTGGTTCTTTCGAGCAGGAAACAGATGGGTTTCTTCGTTTTAAACTAAACTTGTCAGGGAAGCCTCAAATGACGCTGCAGTGACCCAAGATGTAGACGAGACTAGTGGGAAGAGGCACTTGCTCTCAGGTGTGATAGTGGAGGGGTAGGAGGTGGGCCTCCCCCAACCATTAGGATCTACGAGCCTGGAAAGAGTGTGGGGTGGAGAGAAGTGCTCCCAGGAACGGGGTTCCCTGTGCAGCTCCACTTTTAACCAGCTGTGCAATCTTCCCACCACTGGAGCCTTAGTTGCCTTTGAGGATAAAATTCAAGTGTTTTCCCAGGCCCTTACCAATTCTCATCTTCTAGAAACCTGAATAAACTAGAGCTCACCCTCAAATAAACTTGAGGCCAACAGTATTTCCTTCCCCACTAAACTTCTTTATAGGCTGAAGTTATTGAGAAATAAAACTAACTAGTTTACGTTTCCATGCCTTTCCCTTTTCTTTCCACCCCAATGATCAAGATGATAAGGGGCACTTCAGCAGCTAGTCAGGCGGTGAGCACACAGGGAGGGGAGGGCATAACTTATCAGGCTTACAAGGCAGAAGGATGGAGAGGCATCAAGAAGCATTCTGAACTTAAACTATAATTAGACCAAGTCACACTATACGAGCTCCAACAGCCTGCACTCTCCAAGTCATACACCTTATTTTTATTTGTCCTAGCAACTAAAAGTCTCCAGAAGAGTGATAAGTGATAATTGCTTAAAACAAAGAAAAACTGACCTTATATAATTTTTTTTCAGACATCTGGTCTCAAGTGTGTTTCTTTTTTTTTTTTTTTTCTTTTAAAGATGTTATTTCTTTTTAGAGAGGAAGGGAGGGAGAGAAACATCAGTGTGTGGTTGCCTCTCGCACGCCCCTTACTGGGCACCTGGCCCACAACCCAGGCACCTGCCCTAACCAGGAATCTAACTGGCGACCTTTTGATTCACAAGCCGGCACTTAATCCACTGAACCACACCAGCCAGGGCTCAAGTGTGTTTCAAATCGAGAGAGGCTAAGTCCTAGTGCTAAAGAATAAAAAGGAAAAGAAGTAAATTAAAATAGGAATTTTTTCAGGCCAAATCAGACACTAAACTGATAAAGAGCTTTGTGCCTCCATCTGAGTGTGGGGGAGAGGGAGAGGGGGAGCAAGACATCTGGGGAATGCTTAACCCTTGTTGTGCAGGGGACTCTTTAACGTTCTCTCTGAATTATTAGACCAGGATGGATGGGTTTTATTGGTCCAGAGTTTCATTGTCTAAACTAAAAAATTGAACTGAGATTTCTTCCCTTTTTTGCTCAAATTTTCAATACTTACATCATTTTGATCATTTAACTTCCACTGTACATTGCATAATCTGCGACCCCTGCTTTCTGGTTTGGTTCTTTTGGGTCCTGATGCCAAGCTCCTGTCCATCACAGGAGTCATGACTGGGATCCCCCAGCCCTGTACCCTGGTGCCCACGTGACCAGGCATTTGAGTCTCCCGGGTAGAACAAAGACCACACCTGTCACGACTCTCCAGTGCTGAAAGGACCCAGAGTCCTACGAGCAAATAGGCCTGGAAATCACATTGCAGACAATTCCTCGGTGACAGCCTGTCTGGAGAAGCACACTAGGTGTCAACTCTGCAGACACGTGTGAGCCGCCTGACTAGCTGGACTGCCTTAGCCCTCGGAGGAGAAGAGCTAAGAGCACAAAGCCCACATACCACATGGTGCCACCTCTTCTGTCTTCTGTGGAAAGACACAAGGGGCCATCATACCATCTGGGAAACAGTACTAAGAGGTACGAAGAGCCGAGTCTGCCATCTACCTACCTCTCTTCCTGTCCCCCCCCCCACCCACCAGTTATCCCTGCTCCTTGCTGTGCATCTCTTCAGTTCTCACTGATCACCTTCCCCTGCTAACTCATAACTGCACCTTGCACAGGGTCAACACAGCCTCTCGGGATCCGACTCTAATTTACCTTAAATTCTTTCAGAAACCCCCGTTTAAACTGCCAAAGCAGGGAATAATAATCAACTCTAGCTAGGAAGAGCCCTTAATGCCAGGTGGCTGTGTCTCTCTGATTGCTAGCCAGTCTATGAACAGGCTGCCCTTGTCTGTCGCTGTCAGTTGTAGCAAGGAGAGTGCCGGGTCATATGACACAAAACAAGTCTGGCCCTGACCAGCGTGGCTTGGTTGGTTGAGTGTCATCCCACAAAGTGAAAGGTCACTGACTCAATTTCCGGCCAGGGCACACACTCAGGCTCAGTACCTGGTTGAGGCACTTATGAGAGGCACCCAATCAATGTTTCTCTCACATCTTTCTCCCTCTTTACCCCTCTCTCTAAAAATAAATAAAATATTTAAAACAAGTCTCCTGAAGCAGCAGAGGCTGTGGGCATAACAGGCCATGTGTACAATGGCTACCATTTGCTGAAAACCTGTCCTGTGCCAGCACTGCGCTAGGTGCTACATCAAAAACAAAACAACTTAGCCCTGGCTGGTGTGGCTCAGTGGACTGAGTGCCGGCCTGTGATCCAAAGGGTCACCTGTTCGACTCCCAGTCAGGGCACATGCCTGGGTTGTTGGGTTAAGTCCCCAGTACAGGGCACGCGAGAGGCAACCACACATTGACGTTTCTCTCCCTTCCTTTCTCCTTCCCTGTTCCTCTCTAAAAATAAATAAAATCTTCTTTAAAAAAAAAAAACAATAAAAATAGTCCTAGTAGGTAGGTACTATTTTCATCTCACTGTAAGTAAGGAAACAACATTGAAAAAAGTTAACTTGTCCAAGATCACACAGCTGATTACTGATGAGGCTGGAGAAACAGCCTCAAGAAATCTGGTTCTCTGTCCCGTGTTACTTCTCTCTGCTGTGCACCTCTTTGTCATGACAAACTTCCTTTGGCCTTCTTTACCCACCCCCGCCGCTGGTAGGTTAGGACGAGGGTCCAGTCTACCAGTAATTTATGAAAACTAAGAGTTTGCTGACCAAAAGGCAAGCAATTAAAAACCTATAAAGCAGGGGACAGGGGTGGGGGAAAACGAGAAACCTGTAAAGCACAGATCATAGCACCGATCAAGCATTTGATGAGCAGCCACTGTAAGTCAAACCTAATTGTGGGCGGCAATGGGACACAAAATCAAGACCCACGCTCTCCCCTCACAAAGTTTACAACCGAGAGTAGAACAAGGCAAGCAAACCACCATGGAGCAAGGCAGATGGAGTCAGTGGAATAAGACAGACGCACGCGTGTCCTCCGGGAACGTAGAGGAGAGCGAATGCTCAGACTTACAGGAGCTGAGGGAGGCTTTCAGCAGGGGTGACAGGCTGAGCTTAAAGAAAGAGCTATCTTCACCTCATTTGGGGGTCATACCAGCCCAGGAACATAGGGCTCAGCCTGGACACAAAGACAGGGGCAGGGAGATGCCTCAAGTTTGAGTGGCTGGAAAATGCTCTTGGAAGATGAAGCTGGAAAATTAATTACAAGCCAGGTGAAGCAGTCTGGGCCTTATTCCATGGACATGGGAGATTAGTGATGTGTTTTGAACAGAGGAATAAGGCAGCCAGAGCTTTCTATGAGTCCACGATCTGTGTTTTGAAATGGAGATACTGAGAGGAAAGAAACCAGGGGCTGAGAAAACCCCTCAGTTGCCTCTGCAGTAAGACTGAACAGTGACAACTGAGGGTCTGGCCTGTGGCGGGAGCTGGGACTGGAAAGCAGCAGACTGGAGAGACATCTTGGAAGGAGTGGTCATTTAAAAACGAGCCAGATATGCACGTAGAGGGTTGAGAATGGTGAGAGAGCCAAGGAATCAAATGACGTGATCTCCCCCGGGCTCAGAGCCTGCTCCCTGGAGTTCAGCACAACGCCACGCACAGAACGGGCATCCATCCATAGTTCCTGCCAGAGATGCGCTCACATTTGCTGGGAACATAATAAACATCAGGCCGAATATACCTTCCCGTCACTGCATAAATGCAAAGTGTTTATGGTAATTACAATGGATAATAGATCTCTTGCTCTTCTACCGTTGAACCACAAAGTAAGTGCAGCCTATGGCAGCCTCCCATTTGCCAGGCCACCCCACAGCACATTAGCACTCAAAAATAAACCCCCTAAGAGTTAGTCCTCACTTTTCCGAATAATGACCCAAATAGTGTTTAGTCTTCACTCTTCTGAGTAATGAATTAAAGAGTGTTCCCCTGCTGCAACCACTGAAAACAGCTTCGAAATCCTCATTGAGATTTAATTACCTAACCTTCTTTGCTAAAACTCTTCTTTTATCTTGTTGAAAAAGAGTACTTACAAGATGTTCAGAGAGAAACTAAGAGAGCAGTTCCTAAAGGAAACCTGAGCTGCCAGTCGGCCAGTCCAACCACCAGCACCTGGAAACCTTCCGACCACCGGAGGCCAGGACTGTTACCCCACTGCTCTGAATGCTGAGACTTTCTGCCTCCCTGACACGGAGGACCTTCATCACCCAACCTCACGAAGACTGAACAAATCCCCATAATCGCATGCTATGCTCGAAGCATTCTTACTTTAATTTATAGTTCAAACAGAATTTGCCAAAGAACTAAGCTGTCTGCCCAGTTGTTTTTTTTTTTAAGTGATTTTTATAAACACAGCATTGCCCTTAGGGCTGTAACAGAGAGGGCAGACGTCACACCTAGGGAAAAATGTAAGTGGGTTCCTATTTGGTGATTTTAGGAGGGGAAGCTCGGGTGCAGGCTGGGTGACCTGCCTGAGCTCAGTTTCCTCACTCAGGTGCCTGATCCATGGAATCCTCCTATTGGACACTTTTCCTTTGACGTAAGCCTTGTCCTCTCCTTGTAGGTCTTTTCTCCAAAGAAGCATTCCATTTTTATATTTTCTGAACCAGGCTCCAAGACTTCAAATACAAAAAAACCACTGACCCTACTTTCAGAAAGCTTCGTTCGGCTGAAGGAAGTAAAGGTAAACAGTAGAAATAAGAAATAAACATAAACAACTAGCCATGGCATTCCTCGACAGGCGATGGGAGCCTGGAAGGAAACTTCCATCCCCAGACATGAAGACGGCCTGCAGAGTGGGCACTAGGGCCTGGGGCTGGCACCCCAGGCAGGGGGAGCAACAGGGGAAAGGAGAGGTGAAGCAGCAAGGGGTGCGAGGAACCCACAGCAGGACCAACCTGGCTGCAGAAGGCCAAGTTAGGCCAGACCAGCAGGCATGAGTCAGACTGTGGAGGGTCTCAAAAGCCATACTAAAGCCTTTTGGCAGACATAAAACGTGTCACCTAAACCACATAAAAAGATGGGAAAAGATTAGGTGACTGACTAGACTGACAAGAGCTCATCACAGAGGCCTTGATAACAGCAAGGGGAATGGGCCGGGGCCATCTTCTTCCAGGGTAGCTGGGCTACCACACAGAGCAAAGCTGCTCCAGCTCAGGTGTCTTGCCCAGGACACACTCCAGATGGACACAGTGCCATCATCCCTGGGCTGCATCGCCGCCTCCCAGTGTTGCACTAACTTCCACTTCCACCTCCCAACAACCCAGGGCAGTCAAGGTTTATTCACTTACGGCTCCACCTGGCCCCTGCCCTCTTGGAATATTTCACTTTCTACCTCTCCACAGCCGACTGCCTGCCAAGACTCAGCTCCAACCCAAGAGGAGACGTCACACACTGGGACCCTGCGTGGGCTTGCGGTGCTCTCCCTCACCTCTCAGCATTTGGTGGGAAGCACTGCCTGAATGTTTTATTCTGCTATTACCACATGCTGACTTATCGCATCTATTCTCGTCCCAAACTTCGTTCCCCAACGGCAAGAGGACAAATGTTTCATACTGCACACACCACTAAAATCAAAAGAAAATAAACTGGACGCTTTTTCAAGTACCGGACTGGCAATTAGCTGACAATAGACAAGGGTTCTTTTCCCTCTGTTAGGGGTGATGTCACGGCATAACTTCATACAGACGCATACAGGGCCCTTGTGCCCCTTGAGAGCAAGTTACCCACCCCATCCACAAAATCTGGACACGCAGCAGAGTGCAAATTTACCTGAGCTGTCCCAGCTAATTCAGCACAACGGGATTATCAATCCCACACCCTGTCTCACCTGCACTGCCATGTTTTCAACAACAGACCATGCCCACAGCAGCATTTTACAGGTAAAGCATAGTTTTCACCCTCCGTCACGGGGCCGCACAGGCACCTCTGACTTAGCTGTTGCCCGGGAGCTGCTGCCTTGCCCAGAGTAACACAGCTACATGGAGTCAGCAGTAGATCAAGTTTGTTGGATTTCAGGCTCTTTTATCAGCAAAATTAGGAATATTATTTATGTACATTCCCAAAATTACACACCTAAGAATCTTACATTACGTCACAAATATTCTCTCAGAATAGTCTCATTCCTGTTTCTCAGAGGGAAATTTTTACATTTTCTGCAATGATTCTCTCCTGAGATTCAGGATAAAGTCACACAAAGGGGAAACTATGCGCAAGATAACTGTGCCCCTGTAGTAAGCTTTCAGTTTAACTCGCTCCCAAACTGATGTGAGCAGCGCTGCCTCTCTCTCTGCCTTAACGACACACATCTCTGAATTCAGGAAACACATTCTTCGAGGGACAGCCATCCCTGTTGGCTTGACAGATTTTTTTCAGTGTGTGTGATGTGACTGTTTCCCTTATAGTAACAAATGTGTAGAGCACACATTTGACATGGTGTAAATTCAGTAAATTAAAACGGTCACTTCCATAATATAGTTTAAAAGTATAGAATAGTTTTAAGCCTCTGTAGTAACAACACTTACCCGACAAAGCAAGCTCTGCAGTGAATCAAAGTATACAACAGCCCTGGCTGGTGTGGCTCAGTGGATTGAGCGTGGGCTGTGAACCAAAGGATCGTCAGTTCGATTCCCGGTCAGGGCACATGCCTGGGTTGTGGGCCAGGTCCCCAGTGGGGGCCAAGTGAGAGGCAACCACACGTTGATGTTTCTCTCCCTCTTGCTCCCTCCCTTCCCCTCTCTCTAAAAATAAATAAATAAAATCTTAAAAAAAAAGATACTCCAAGATATCTCATTTACTTTAAATTTCTGGGTACTTATCAACCTTTGGGAACTCTCCTTATGTGCTACATCACTTATTCAATCATCAAGGAAAAGTACTAATTCTTGAATCTAAGCAATACGAACTTGGATAGGATGCTGTGTCCTTGAAAAGGTTTAAGGTGATTGTTGAACACACAACAGTCATAGCATATATTAATTCCTAGCATTTTCTTTAAAAAAAAAAAAAAGCACTATAAATAGTTCCATTCATTATAACATTACATCCTTATCAATGTACATAAGTTGCTTTCCAGAAGAATCAGATGAAATTTTCTTGCACTTAGCTACTATTTTTTAGTTCACTGAAACTTTTTTCTTACTTCGAGCAAGTATCAATTATCCTAATGCAATT
>VMDR010018278.1:0-19323 GCA_007922815.1 Macrotus californicus | reverse complement strand
AAAAAGAATAAAATACTTAAGAATGAACTTAAGCAGGTAAAAGATTACACTGACAATCGTATGATGTTGCTGAAAGAAATTAGACACACATAAATAGATCTTTCTATTCATGGATTAGAAGATCTGATATTGTTAAGATGTCAGTACTTACCCAAAGAAATCTACAGATTCATTGCAACCACTATCAAAATCTCAATTACATTTGTTGGAGAAAAGTCTATCCTAAAATCCATGTGCTATCTCAAGAAACTCCCACCTCCAAATACCTAAAATAATATTGTAAAAGAATAACTAATTTGGACATCTCAAACTTTCTAATTTCAAAAACTTACTACAAAACTCCAATAACAAAGAGCATAGTAGGAACTTCCAGCCAAGATGGAGGCATGGGTAGATATATTGTGTCTCCTCACACAACCAAAAGAAGGACAACAACAAATTTAAAAACAAAAAACAACCAGAACTGAAAAAAAAAATTGAACTGTGTGGAAGTCTGACAACCAAGGAGTTAAAGAAGAAACATTCAACCAGACCAGTAGGAGGGGTAGATATGGGCAGTTGGGCAGAGAGGACTCCTGGCAAGGCAGTGGCTGGTGGAGCAGGTGGTCCCACATTTGCGTGCATATGAGCCAGGAGGAAAAACTGGAGAACAAAACAGACAATGCAACCCAGATTTCCAGTGTGGGGAAATAAAGCTTCAAAACCATTGACTGAAAAAAACCTGTGGGGGTTGAGGCAGCGGGAGAAACTCCCAGTCTCATAGGAGAGTTCATTGGAGAGACTCACAGTGTCCTAGAATGTACACAAACCCACCTACCTGGAAATCAGCACCAGAAGGGCCCAATTTGCTTGTGGGGAGCGGTGGAAGTGACTGAAAGCCAACAGAGAGCTGAACAAGTAGCATTGTTCCCTCTTGGACCCCTCCCCCACATACAATGCCATGACATAGTGACATAGGTTGGCCCAGCCTGGCAAATACCTAAGGCTCTGACCCTTACTCTGTAACAGGTGCACCGAGACAAAAAAAAAAAAATGGCTCAAATGGAAGAATACATCAAAGCTCCAGAAAAAATACGACTAAGCAACAAAGAGATAGCCAACCTATCAGATGCACAGTTCAAAACACTGGTAATCAGGATGCTCACAGAATTGGTTGAGTACAGTCACAAAATAGAGGAAGAAGTAAAGGCTATGCAAAGTGAAATAAAGGAAAATGTACAGGGAACTATCAGTGATGGGAAGGAAACCAGGACTCAAATCAATGGTTTGGAAGAGAAGGAAGAAATAAACATTCAATGAGAAAAGAATGAAGAAACAAGAATTCAAAAAAATGAGGAGAGGCTTAGAAACCTCTGGGACCACTTTGAATGTTCCAACATCCAAATCATAGAGGTTCCAGAAGGAGAAGAGGAAGAGCAAGAAATTAAAAACTAATGAAGGAAAACTTCCCCAATCTGGTGAAGGAAATAGACTTCCAAGAAGTACAGGAGCTCAGAGAGTCCCAAAGAAGTTGGACCCAATGAAGCCCCCACCAAGGCACATCATAATTACATTGCCCAATATTAAAGATAAGGAAAGAATCTTAAAGGCAGCAAGAAAAAAGGAGACAGTTACCTACAAGGGAGTTCCCATAAGACTATCAGCCGATTTCTCAAAAGAAACCTTGCAGTCAAAAAGGGGCTGGAAAGAAGTATTTGGAGTCATGAAAGGCAGGGACCTACATCCAAGATTACTCTCCCCAGCACAGCTATCGTTTAGAATGGAAGGGCAGATAAAGTGCTTCGCAGATAAGGTCAAGTTAAAGGAGTTCATCATCACCAAGCCCTTATTATATGAAATGTTAAAGGGACTTATTTAAGAAAAAGAAGATCAGGACTATGAACAGTAAGATGACAACAAACTCACAACTATCAACAACCAAACCTTAAAAAAAATGAAAACAAAAACAAAAACAAACTAAGCAAACAACTAGAACAGGAACAGAATCACAGAAATGGAGATCACATGGAGGGATATCAGTGAGGAAGGAGGGGGATGAATGGGACAAAGGTACAAGGAATAAGGAGCATAAATGGTAGGTAGAAAATAGACAAGGAGAGGTTAAGAGTAGTATAGGAAATGTAGTAGCCAAAGAACTTTCTTTGGTAGAACTTCATGACCCATGGACATGAACTAAGGAGTGGGGGGTAAATGTGGGTGGGAGAGGGTGGGTGCAGGGCAGAGGGGAATAAAGGGGAGAAAAATGGAACAACTGTAATAGCGTAATCAACAAAATATATTTTAAAAAATGAGAGAGTATAGTACTGGCATAAAGAGAGACATGTGAACCAATGGAATAGAGAACCCAGCAGTAAACTTACTCATGATTGTCAAATGATTTTTGAGAATGGTGCCAAGGCCATGCAAGGAAGACAGTATTTTCAAAAATAGTGCTGGGAAAACTGGATATCCACACAGGAAATAATAACACTGAATCTGTATCTTATAGCATATACAAAATTTAACCCAATATGGACCAAAGACCTAAATGTAAGAGCTTAAACTATAAAACTCTTAAAGAAAACAATGGGGAAGAAACTTCAACAGGTTGGATTTGGCAATGATTTATTGACTATGATACCAAAAGCAGAGGCAGCAAAAGAAAAATAATAAATTGGCCTTTAGAAATTAAAAATGTTGGTTTGTTAAAGGATCTTTTCAAGAGAATGAAAGGCAACACATAGAATTGGAGAAAATATTTGTAAATCATATATCTGATAAGTTTTAATATTGAGAATCTATAAAGAACTTCTATAACTCAACAACAAAATAATGGACAACCTAATTTAAAAATAGGCAAAAGACTTGAAGAGACATTTTTCCAAAGAAGATACTCAAGTGGCCAATAAGGACATGGGAAGAGCTCAGTATTTCTAATTGTGATTGTTAATTTTATGTGTCAACATGACTGGGCTAAGTGATGCCCAGATGGCTGATAAAGCATTATTTCGGAAGTCTCTGTGAGAATAATTCCAGAATTGTTAACATCAGTAGACTGAATAAAGAAAATCTGCCCTCACCAATGCGGGTGGGCATCTTCTAATTCCTCAAGCACCTGAATGTAACAAAAAGGTGGGAAAAGACAAATCTCTCTTTCTTCTTGAGCTTGAGCATTCTATTCTCTTGCCCTTTCACATTAGAGCCCATGGTTCTTGGTCATTTGGACTTAAAGACTTACACCAATGGCCCTCTGGTTCACAGGCCTTCAGACTCAGATTAAACTACACCTCCAGCTTGCCTGATTCTCCATCTCACACATGGCAGATTGTGGGACTCTATAACCACATGAGCCAGTTCCTATAATTAACAGATGATAGATAGATAGATAGATAGATAGATAGATAGATAGATAGATAGATAGATGATAGATGTGTATATATACATGTACATATACACATCCTGTTTGTTCTGTTTCTCTGGAGGACCCTGAACCTGACTTAATACACTAATCATATACAACTCAAAACCATAACGAGATACTCACTGGGATGGCTATTATTCAAGAAACAAAATAACAAGTGTTAGCAAAGATGTGAAGAAATTGGAACCTTATGCATTTCTGGTGGGAATGTAAAATGACCACCACTTTTGAAAACAGTATGGTGGTTCCTCAAAAAATTAAACATAAAATTACCATATGATTCAGCAATGCCACTTCTGGATATATACCCAAAGAATTAAAAGCACAGATTCAAAGAGATATTTGTATACTCCTCTTTGTAGCAGCTTTATTCACTATAGCCCAAAGGTGAAAACAACCAAACTATCCCTCAATGGATGAATGAATTTAAAAATGCTATACTCCTACAATGGAATATTATTAAGCCTTAAAAAGGAACGCAACAACATGGATGAACCTTTTTTAAAATTAAATGGGTGAACCTTAAAGTTATTATGCTAAATGAAATAAGGACATAATATTATGTGTATCCACAAAAGGACAAATATTATATAATTCCACTTATATGAGGTACATAGAATAGTCAAATTTAGAAAGAGAGAGTATAATGGTATGGTCACCAAGGGCTGAGGGGAGAGGAATGGGAAGTTAGTATTTGAAGGGGGTATAGAATTTCAGTTTGGAAAGATGAAAAACTTCTGGTGATGGCTGGCGATAATAGTTGCAGAAATGTGAATGAACATAGTGACACAGAACTGTGTGCTTCTAAATGATTAAATGGCAAATTTTCATGTATGTTTTACCACAATAAAAAAAGACTAGCCAATTTTTATTTCCCACTTACCACCCCCCCCACCCCCACCCCACCCCACCCCACCCCCGCCGCCAAAGTGTCAAATGGTCAGGTTTGGAGAAAAAAATTCAATCATGTTCCAGGTCTGCAAAATAACACTATTGGCATAATAAAGACAATAATTTGGAAGATTGGGTGATTTTTTAAAAAACTTTTTAATGCAGATGTTTTACTGTCAAGGAGATTCAACTTATGGGAAGCCTTTCTGTAAATATAGCTATTCATTGACCATTAAGAAGGAAAATACAAAACAGATTCCTCAAGTATAAAGGAGTCTGAAAATGATTATTTTTAAGCTCACAAGATTCAGAGCTGTCCTGTGGCCCTTTTCTACAAGATAAAGATTCAGTAGAGCCCCTTGATGACCAACTATCCCCTCAGGGTGGTCCAAGGGATTCCTAGACCTGAGTCCACATGGCTGTGCTCACCAGGGAAGCTCATGGAGACAACTTCCAGGACCAAGTCAGGGAAGCCAGAGCACCGGATGTTATGACTCAAGGTGTATTATACTTAGCATAGGAGGCAAATTACATGTGCACTCATGCATGTGTTGTAGTTGTGATTTTTTATAGATCTAGGTTGACTGGGAATTTCAGTGGCCATCGCAACCCACACAGGTTTTTTCAGTCAGTGGGTTTGAGGCTTTATTTCCCTGAACTGGAAACTTGGGTTTCACAGTCTGTCTCATTCCCCATTTGTTCCTCCCAGTTTATCCACTCATCAATGTGGGACCACCCAGTCTGCCATCTGCTGCCTCACCCACCTGGTCCACGACCTCACCTGCCCAGTCTACCAGCTGCTGCCTTGCTGTACATCCTCTCTGCCCTGGTTGCCCATCCCACCCCTCCTACCAGCCTGGATTAATGTTTCTTTCTTAACTCCTTGATTGTCAGGCTTAACTACAGTTCAATTTTTTGTCAGTTTGGTTGTTCTTTGTTTTTAAATATGTTGTTGTCCTTCTTTTGGTTGTGTGAGGAAGCAAAGAGTTATCTACCTATACCTCCATCTTGGCCAGGAGTCCAGTGAACTCATTTATTTTAAAAGAGAATTGAAAATTACCTTCACCTTAGTTGTGATATCAGCAGGTAATCATTACATGTAATGTTAAGAGATACTCTATACTAAATACTCATGTGCAAGACAGTGTACTAAGGAATTTACATACATTGTGGTACTTGAGCCTCAGAACAACCCCCTTTTACAAAGTGATGAAATTGAGGTTTGGAGAAAATAAATAAGCTGCCTGAGGTCACAGATTGAAAAGTGGCAGGCCAGGATTCTGGCTTAGGGCTTTCCCAGATCAGAATCCATTTGCCTTTACAGAACCACATCATATTGAAAATGGTATCATCCATCTGGGTAATACTAAGTTGACATCAGATACTCAATCTCTTGTTAGAGAGCCTTGGTTGTGAGGAGAAAACTAAAGAATAGAATACATTACATGCAATACAGAGAGGGCTGTAGGGCCCACTTTCTTCACCCATAAGATTGGATGCCCTTCTTGTAAGCTTTCTGGAGCAGGTGTGACAGTCTCCTGTGTGTCCTGCTCAGTTTTAATGTCTGTATCAAGTAACTGGTACTAGTTAGATACAACATGAGCGATTTGAGAATAATATACCTTAAAAAATAGACTAGGATTTATTCAATGTAATCCATAGAATAGTGTCTCGCTCGCTAACTCAGGTGCATTCCAGAATGCTTTCCTGAGTGGAACAAAGGGATTGGAGTGACAGCTTAACCCTAGAGATTGTATGGACCCCTTGTTGTACCCCTATCACCTACCCCATTGGAAGGTGTGATACCATACCTGTTAGATTATGTATACACATTATCTCACATGTTGTAGTGGAAAAGGATTGAGATCTGCTGCCAGGAAATACTCAATAGATATATAATGAAGTAATGAATGAACAGTAGATGCTTCCCTTTCTTTTGGTTGTTGTTATTACAAGGAGAACAGCTGTAAGAGATGAGATGAATTTAAGCCTGTGTAAAAATATTAGCAAAATTTTATTCCTATTTCTCAAAATTCTGTGAACTACTATAAGTATTATCTAAGTATTATCTTATTTCACAGCTTATTCTTAGCGCACCATAATGTAACAATACCAGCATTAGCCAAGAACATTAGAACTTTCATTTTTGAGATAAAATTGATTCCATAATGAAGATCCAGGAATTCGGCCATTTGACAAGTCCCCTTCTCCTTGGAAATGTCATCACTAGCATGGAGATGAAGAAACTGAGAGTTCTAGACAATAGGGCCCACATCTTTGAGTTCAGCTATCCACGGGCTCTCAGACATTATGGGGCTGACTCCATGGAGGTGTCAGCTCATAGTCAAAGGACTTCATCTCACCAAGGAAAGCAAAAATCAGTGAGCTCCACTAGCAGCTAATGAAGGCGATCTGGCAATGGCAGCATGGGACATCCCAGAGAAGAGCAACCAGAGCAGGTTATGGCATGAGTGCAGGTACAAAGCAGTTCTCTTTCCATCAATACGACTAGGATCCAGACTTTATAGAATTCTGGTCATATTCCATGTCTGGATTTACATGTCAGTACTGAGCACAGAACTGGAATGACAGCTTTCTGGGCTGATGGTATTAACCAGTTCTATCATGGTACCTTACAGATCTTGAAGGTTTTTCTTTAAGTTAAGTCTTTTTTTTAGTTTTAGTTTTAGACAGAGGGGAAGGGAAGGAGACAGAGAGGGAGAAAAACATCAATGTGTGATTGCCTTTCACATACCCCCTACTGGGGACCTGGCCCGCAACCCAGGCATGTGCCTTGACTGGGAATCGAACCTGCTACCCTTTGGTTCACAGGCTGGCCCTCAATCCACTGAGCCATACCAGCCAGGGCCAGATCTTGACCCTGATTCCTGTTTTAATGATTCCTGTGAACTACATGGGTGAAAGATCTGAAAAATAAGTGTCCTGTAAAAGTGAATAAATTGAAGATTGTGGACAATTGTCAATGAATAGTTAAATAAATTACATCCTTATTAAAATAGTAATGGTGGCAATAGAGGGAAACAGAATGGTGGTGAGGGAAAGTGGTGAATTGATGAGACCATAGCAGTTCAAAGGGATGAGAGGTTTGGGGGAGAAGTTCATGAGTTCCACTTTAGACCTGTCTAGTTTTAGGAGTCTGTTGGAATCCAGGAGCCCCTCACCCCACACCCTCCTCCCTAGCTAGACATGCCTGGAGCTCAGTGGAGAAGGTGGGGCCAGAAATAGATACATCCTCATGAGGATGGCTCTGTAAGCTGTGGCGGGAATGAGGTGGCCCAGGGAGACTGCAGTGAGAGGAGAGGAGCCCCAGACAGGCCTCTGGGTAACTCCAACATTTAACCAAATGTAGCATTAGAGGAACCCCCAAAGAGCAGTGAAAGTGACAGAGAGGTCAGGGTGTGAACCAGGAGAGCAATGTCTCTGAGGTCAACAAGAGAGGGCCCAGTGCTTCTGGGAGGCCAGGTGAAAGGAGGGCCAAAAAGTGCTGAATGAATTTAGTAAGAAAGAGGCTGATATGAATTTAGTGAAATACAAGATTGAGTGTGCAAAGGCTTAATCTCTTTAGGCATTTTTCTATTTTTGCTCCTTCCTAGGGGAGTAAAGCCATTGAGGATGGTTATTGCCATTTTCAGAAAACATGCAACCCTCGACTTCTGGGCCACTTCTGGTGGTTTTATTTCTGGCCATTATGCTCCACACTGTGCTGTAGCCTTCTGTTTTGCTGTTGCCTGTTGCCAGTTCTCTGGCTGAAAGGTTAGAGCTGACATCAGTGAGGTAGCTAGTGGGCAGTAATGGCTTTGAGCTCCATTTGAAGGAAGGGAGAGGAGCTAGGGAAGAATATAAGTCTTAGAAACATCCGAGGATGAGTTTCTATGCCATTTTCAATAAGAAAGTTGCTATAACAACTCAGAACTATAGTGTTTGTTTCACTTTGATGCTCTAAAGTGCTGTGTGAGCTGCCTTGGTCCTGTGAAGAGCTGCCATGGGTGTGGGTCAGCCACTTCATAAGATGGAATTAGATCTGTCACCTGTCATCAGGCCTGAGCTATAATAGCCCATTATATAATTTTATAGTCAAACCTTAAGCCCACACTTCCTCTACAAGCTGCTGGATCTGTTTATATTTTTGCTGCTGAGTCCATGATGTTTTGTGAGTATCCTAGAATCAGGTTGTGTGTATTGGACCCTGTTGTCCAAATGGGGTATTTGCATTAGAAAGCTGAACTACAAAAGAGAGCAAGAGAGATTTAGGGGTGCTTTCCCCTAAAAAGAAGGCTTGCAGGTCTTCTTGTGGGAGCTTTGAGGTTCTCGGGAGGCTCAGTGATTGTACAAGTTCATGTATGAATATTCCCGGGAGTCCAAAAATACAGACATCACACTCCTCCATAGTTCTTTTTATTACAATAACAGGCCTTTACCTAATAGCCCAACAGACCATTGCTAGTAGCCAACAATTTTGTTTTAAATGGGAAAACATGATGAAGTGTTTGTAAGCAAGTAAGTGGTGTTCAAAATGAGCCTCAATAATGTCTACTGTTTGCTTGTCACGTTGCGAGTCTAGCTAAGCATTTTTGAAAAAAGATGTTAAACAACTAGATGTCAAGTCACATATGCCTTGGGAATAAAGGGACTGAAGAATAAATTGACTAAAAGACTCTTGAAGGGCAATCAGGCTTTGGAAACTTAGTTTTGTCTGAAAGCTAGCCAGTGTGGCCATGCAGTGCCAAATCACAGTTCAGAAGGGCTGTGGCTGACACCTGGCTGGCTATAGTAATGCATATTTACATAAGAGCTTAATTCACCCAGACTCTCCCCAAATCTAGCTAGTGACTGAATATGGTTTGATGATATCTGAAATGTATTTCAAACACACAAGTGTGTAGTTTGAAATATGTTTGACTTCAAATCCAATCTATTTCAAATCTGGCTGAGACCTAAAATTTCTAACTTTTCCTTTTGGTCACATGTCGGGGAGCTTTGTCCAGCAGAGCTCCCCTGGGCCACCGTAGATGAGAATAATTCTACCAAGCCATGATCTGCTTGGAGAGGAAGGCTGACCAATCTTTCAGAGGAGAAAGGTGTTTTAGCCTCTCTCTCTCAATGGGCTCTTATTGAGTTTAGCTTGCATAGGGATGCATATCAAAGAAAGGAGGTATGGTTTACAGATAACATTTCTGGGATCACGGGGGTCATTTTAAGTCAGGGTCTGGTAGACAAGGTGATGCTGATCAATTGTAAAACCTTGGGGAAACAAACTTATTTTGTGCTTGAGCCCTTAACATTTAAATTGAAGACATTCTTAGCAAAGCAGGTGTCACAGGACTTTATGCATTCTTTCTTAGGTCTGATCGCCCCCCCACCGGGAACCACTGGTTCTGGCACAGGGCTGCACCCGCTTTCAGCATTGTTTCAGGCCTGAATCAGGTGGGGGAAGCAAGGTAGCCAAGAGATTAGGAGACTTTTTACAGATAGAATGAGGACTCCGGCTATGATAAAGCCAGGGGTGAGGGTCTTTTGTCCCTCCTCCACAATCCCCTAAGTCCTTCCCTGATGGCCCCTCCATGGCCATGCCTGTCTTAGGTTGTCCCTCCCTTAAGGAATCTTACCCATCATTGGCTAACCAGTCATCCACACGGGGCCAAGCAGGGTGAAGTAAAGGGGGTAGAGGCTGCGCCCCTGCTGTGAGGATAAGTTTTGTCTCCTTAGTGGCTTATAGTCCCAAAGTCCCCTAGCCGTGGGGCCTTTTTGCCTGTTGGTGGGGTTACAGCCTCTGAAACTAGGCAGGATAGTTCCCAACAGTCACAGTTCTTCTTTTAGATGTTTGGTGTAAAAAAAGGTCTAGTTCTTTGTTGTTCTGTGACTTAAATAGGTCTGCTACTGTCGAGGAGGAATGTGGTTCCTTAATTTTAGGTGCTACTACATGAAACTAATGATTTTCTTGTGGTGTCCCCCTCCCACCCCTGCCAGGAAGGGCGCCTGTGGCCTTCAGACAGCTCCGGTCCTCAGGCAGGTGCCTCAGAGGTAAGGGATTGGACAAGGGAGGGGTGTAGGTGGCTGGAGGTGGCTGCTGAACCAATGTACATAGAGGAGGGAGGAGGGAAATAAACCATTACAACAAAAGATGTGGAAAAGTCAAATATATGACAACATAGACTAAGAAATAACATTTATTAGCCCTGGCTGGTGTGGCTCACTGGATTGGGCGTGTGCCTGCAAACCAAGTGATCACTGGTTTCATTCCCAGTCAGGGCACATGCCTGGGTTGCAGGCCAGGTCCCCAATAGGGGGCACATGAGAGGCAACCACACATTGCTGTTTCTCTCCCTCTCTTTTTCTTTCCCTTACCCTCTAAAAAATAAATAAATAAAATCTTTAAAAATATAACTTTTACTATGTTTATAAGAACAAACTGACAGTAACCAGAGGGGAGGTAGGAGGGGCTAATGGAGGGGAAATGGGGAAGGGTTTTCAGGAACATGTATAAAGGACACATGGACAAAACCAAAAGGGGATAGGATCAAGGGTGGGCAGTGGGAATGGCCAGGGTCGGGGGGAAATGGAGACAACTGTACTTGAACAACAATAAAAAATGTGTGGAAAAAATAAAATAAAATAAAGTCTTATATATCCACCTTCTAAAGAAAAAGAAATAACATTTAAATTAAGGTATGCCGATAACTTAGAATCTCCTAGGGATTATTGATGCTATCCTAAAGCTCCCTACAGAAAACAGGTTGAGAATCACTGATCTTTACATGACCTTATAAGTTGGTAATAATGAGGCTTGGCAGAAGTGGGCATAGTTTAAAAATAGAGTATGATTCATTTCCGTATCTTCAAGTTTAATAGTATGACTTAAAAACAACAATGTCTTTTGCCTGTAAGTTAAAAATATGGTATGGGAGAAGTCAATGGATGGATGCACACACACATTTTTCCTCTATAAGAATGGGTGGTGGAATAGATGAGAAGACTATGTAAGAATTCACTTTGGAAAAAATCTATAATCATATTTACTTTGGAATACAAAACATTCTTCATGTCACTTACTAAAACTAACTATAGGAAACTTTTGTCTAGAAAGAAATAACTGGAAAGGATTAGAGACCAGAGGGAAAAAGAAAAATATTCCATATTTTTCTAAGTACTTGCTGGGGCAATAAGCTCCTGTAAATAATTCATAAATTGACCCAGTGCCTCCTACCTGTTCTAAGAACCATCAGGTGAAGTTGTAACTTATATTTACAATGAAAATTCTGAGCCACTCCCCACTTTTCTGAATCATAGATGGGAGAGTGGAAAGGGACCTGAGAAAGCAGGCAGTCTAGTCCTCTTACTTTATACGTAAAGAAGTAGAGGCCTGGACCAGGTCATGTGGTGAACAGGACCAGAGTGTCTTCTGCACAGCACTCTTCCACTGTGTTACTTTTTCCTGCACTCTGGAAGTTACTCTTGTATTTTACTTGACCAGTGGGAAACATACACATAGCGTACACATAGCATACACAATAACTCCCATTAAATCCAAATTTTCAATTAAACACAATTCTCCGTTGTTGAACCATATTGGATAAGTGATAATTTGGCAAGGTGAGTGTTCTAACTCATAAAGAATAAGAAAACTACATTTATGGCCCTGGCTACATGACTCAGTTGGTTAGATATTGGCCCTGTACCCCAAGGTTGTGAGTTTGAAATGCCATCAGAGCACATGCAAGAATCAATAATGAATACATTAATAAGTGGAACAACACATCTGTTTCTCTCTTTTTCTTTCTCTCTCTGTCCCTCCCCCTCCTCTCTCTAAAATCAATACATTAAAAAAATTTTAAGAAGAAAATTACATTTTTTTTTCTGGGATAGTCTTTTCCTGTTTTTTTTTGGGTGGGGCGAAAGTTTTCAGACAGATGAGAACACAGGCCAAGTCTGAATTTTCTTGATACCATCATGTTTGTGATCATTATTATGACAAGAATGTCTTTAAGCCTTTGCTCTTTTCCTTGCAGATCATGTACGCCCCTCGGTCTAGAGACAGGTTTACTGCCCCATCCTTTATCCAGAGGGACCAGTTCAGCCGCTTTCAGCCTACCTATCCCTATGTGCAGCACGAAATTGACCTTCCCCCCACCATCTCCCTGTCTGATGGGGAGGAGCCACCTCCTTACCAGGGGCCCTGTACCCTGCAGCTCAGGGACCCTGAACAGCAGATGGAACTCAACCGAGAATCTGTGAGGGCCCCACCCAACCGAACCATATTTGACAGTGATTTGATAGACATTTCTGTGTACAATGGGGGCCCATGCCCACCCAGCAGCAATTCGGGCATTAGTGCCAGCACCTGCAGCAGTAATGGGAGGATGGAGGGGCCACCCCCAACATACAGCGAGGTGATGGGCCACTACCCAGGAGCCTCTTTCTTCCATCACCAGCACGGCAACACGCACAGAGGGAGCAGACTGCCATTTCAACAGGACAGCTCTGGGAGCACAGTGGTGCCCATGCAGGGCAAAGACAGGAAGCCTGGGAATCTTGTCTGAACCTCCAACACGCATTTGAATTGAGAAGAAGTCAAGGAGGGCGGAGAGCTGCACAGCTCCTCCTCTCCTGGGCACAGTGCTGTCAAGTTTTACGTCCTGCAACTAAGTGAAAAACCAAATGTGCAAATGTGGTCTTTGTTTCTGATTCCTTTCAGGGGAATTGCATGCAAACTAGACTGAAATAATACAAACTTCCATCTGGTCTGACCATAAACAGTGTTTATTTGGGGGCAGGCGTCAGGAGGGGGATAGTTTTGGCAAAGGGTGGGCATGGGAACACAGGGAAAGAGATGCTTTGAGATATCATGAAATAAAACCCAGAAGTATTTGATTTATTTAATTATGAAAGGAGACTGCAGAGAAAGAGGCCAGAATGCTTGTTTTATAGTTAACTGAATAAAGAAGGAAGCATTACTATATATTATCATGGGGAAGAATTGGCCAGTTTGCTTTTTCTCCCAAGGTGTGGAACTTTTATTTTCAAAATATGACTCAAAATTCCTTTTTTTTTTTTTTGTGCCAAGGTAAGGTGGAGAAGTTAGGTGAATGCAAGGAGTTAATTTGTGTTGTTATGATGATGTGTTTTTAAAAGTTGCACTATCTTAATGTTTAAAATATATATAAGGGAACTATTTTATGTGACATTCTGTATGTTGTCTTTTCACCTGTGGGTTATTATCAGGTCCGAGGAATACCCTGGAGCGTGCCCTATAATTGTGCAAGAAAAGTTGTTTGAGGATGTAGCCTAACATGCCAACTTATGTAAATCAAGAAAGTTGTTATTGTAAGAATTTGCATAAGATAGCAGTGCTTCACTGAAGCATTTGGAGACTTTTGGATGGAAGATGGGAAATACTAAGTTACAGCATTTCTGTATTGTTGAGTAACTCTGCTAGTCTTAGGCTGCCTATTTTATTAAAAATGAACCTGATACATGAATTTATGCATCCAGTATCATGCAGCTGCCCTCATCCTACAGCAGTGGAGTTTCTTCAGTAATTTAGATTTTTTTCACTGTAGCATGAATTATACTCAGATACATACATTATTTTATGCAATAAATTGTTTAAAATGTAAGGTGGTTATTTTTAATACTGTTGAAATAATGTGACTTCTCAGTGTATTCCCATCATCTCTCTCCTTTCCTAGATGGTTCAGTTCAATCCTGGTCATCTGGTCAGCACCTGAGAGGCTCTCAGTAGTCACTCCCCATGGAGCCTCCCAGCCTCAGTATGTGAGTGATGCTGGCAGTGGCTTCTTCATGCATAGGAAGGCTCGGAATTGACAAAAGAACACCACATTGCTGAGCATGACAATAAGCCATTGCACTTCACTCATACTGGCACAGCATTCCTGGAGGAATGCAAACTCCTGTGGAAGTTCATTCGGCCTTTGCAGCGGTGGCCAGAACTGGACAGTCAGTTATAAAACAGTACAGGGTAGGGGAGCAGCTTTAAAAGCACAGGATAAAAAGCACAACATGCAGTTAAAATGCAACTAGAAAGTAATCTTAAATATTGTTAGTTTTAATATTTCTGATATTTACAAATATTTGTTCTCATGTAAAATGAGTAACTTTCTTTTGCGGAAGTAAGCATCTGGCTTTAACAACAGCACCAGCCAATAAGTCCAGCCAATATCCCACACCATGGGAAGGCTTGTCTATAGCAAAAGCCTGCTCTGTGCAGGTTAGGTCCCTTTAGCCTCTGCATGTAACAAAATGGAAATGGAATGATGATTCAGTGACTCTGATCTCTGTAGTTTGAATGCCAAATAACACATGTGTGTTTTGAGTCTGTCTGTGGGTCACTGAGGCGATTTATCAGTGAGGTAACTTTGTGCTGTTGGCTGAGACCTGGAGAGACTATTCTGAACTCTAAGTCCTGTTCACTGCCCTCTGCTCTTTCTGCTTTTCTTGGTAGGTTGCTGGTTTCTGTTTTGTTTTGAGGATTGGATTCTTCATTGGTTTTATTCATTTCACCCAGTAATAGCCACAGAACTAGCCAAACTCTCAGAGAGAACAAATGTGGGCAATAGTTGGTTGGCACTCATACTGCCAAGTCTGTCTGGAAGTGTGTTCACTGAGAGTCACAGTGGGAATCCCAAGACTGAGCAGAGTCCTGGGAGCCTTGACTCAGGACCAGAGCCTCCCAACCGCTCGGCTCATTACCTGTATCACAAGCCCGTGCTTGAAGGGAACTGGCACTCTTTACGGCATGAAGCCCATCTCACTCTATCAGGGGAAGATTAAGAAGTCCTTGTCCCAGTCAGGATCCCATTGGTGGAAGTTTGGAGCAGATTATTGGTCAAATGTTCCCTGACAAGATTAGCTAATTATATAATTCCAAACCTTGCCTGCAATTTTGGCAAAGTGGGTGAACCCACCCTGTAACTTTAGCTCAAAATGTTTTTATAATCCTTAACTCCCCTACCTGCTGCAAGAATGACCTAAGGTCAGAAACGTGTCAACTCCTAGTCACTTTGCAAGTATATGAATGTTTTGCAGATGTCCAAATAATGGGCAAAACAATTATTTAATTCAAATGAATTTAATCATCCTTCAAAAGAAAGGCTCCTCCCATTAGGCCATTCTAGAGAATTGCCCTTTAAGTTAAACAGTTATTTAAAGACAGAGAGATGTACAAAACTATGACTTGAAAGGACTTGAGGCTGGACCTCAGTAATGAATTGGTTTAAAAGCCAAGGTCATAAATTGAATTAATAATTGATTTCCTTTTGACACAGGGAAAAGGGGACTTAGATCAGTAGCCCTTTCCACACCTCACTGGCCTGTTGTGGAAAGAGGACTGTTTGTGAAGGCGTAGCTCACACAGTGGGGCCTACTGTTCAAAAAGACTGTGTACTGTTGGAGCCCAGGGGCCCAATTTAGAAAGCAGTGATTTAGGCAATTGATAATAGGTTGATTATTTCAGTAGAGTGTTAAAGCAAAGGATTGCATTGTTCAAAAGAACAGTTGGTGGGAACTGATACTCTAGGCATCCTGCTGTGACTTCGCTCTTGTCCCAGGGACTTCCAGGAGTATGAAACCCAACACATGCTAAGTCCCATTTATAGAAGCACAGTCTTCAGTCATACATGTGCTTTTTCAGAAAGTCTAGTGTTCTTCAGACCCTGAAACAGTCCTTAGTACAAAAGAGATTTTGTTAAATTAATTATGCATTTAAAAAGTTAAAGTATTCTTTGCATTTCTGACCAAAATTTAGTATTAAAGAAGCTTAACAAGCACGTCCTCTGTCCTCCCCATCACATATACACAAAGACACATAGTCCGTGAGAAATTTCAAGATAGCAGAGAAGAATATTTAAAACTTACAAAGATTTGTCATGAGGATACACACCCATATATATCCACTAAACTTATGGGAGAGGAAATAGGGACCAACAGTAAACTGGAGGCCTTTTAACACCAGCACAGGAATATGGTACACAGATGAGTGTGTCTTGAGCTTCTAAATTTCTCCACTAGATCTTCACCTTTATCTTCATAAGAATGAGGTATCAACAGGCAACTACTTTTGGAAAGCTTCTCTTATGTGGAAGAATCCATTCAAATCCCTGACTTCCTCTCAAAACCAGCAGTTGCATCCTGGTAAGGGCAATCCTGTTATCTTCCATCCAATTGCTCTTCTCTCAAGGAAGACCTTTTTAGGGTGAGTCCTGGGGTAATGGCCTTCAGATACTGATCCATAGCAAAGAGATACACCCATCCAGCCCCTACCCATCAGAAGAAAGTCTGCCTGTGCCTTGGCTACTCAGGTTCCTGTGTGTTCCTGGCACCTCACATCTTGTTTGCTGTGCTGGTGCTCACTCCTTGAGGTTTTATGCTAAGAACTGCAACATTCACTGCATGTTAATTGGTATGCGGTTCATTTTTCTTAAAACTTTGAAAGCTCAGCAGTGTATGAATGAAAAAAACCTGGGAAGAATACTTGGTTTTTCATTTTTTATTTGGTCTGAGTGACTGAAAGCAGAACCATGCCAGTGCTTGGCACCAAGCCTTTGTACAGTGACTTACTCCCCAAGCCCCTCTCCACTCCCAGCCAGCATCATCCCAACCTAGGCTGAAGAGCAGGCACGCAGCCTACGTTCTGTTTCCCATCACCTAGATTATCGCAGCCTTGGCAAATTTAGATCAAACTGCAGGACTTGTCAACTTGGGTGGCAAGTTGACAAGCCCTCCTCCTCACTGTGAAGAACACTGTATCTGACAGGGGCACACCAAAGTCACAGAATAAGAAACTTTGCTTTCACCCCAGGTCACGAATGATAGTCTCAACAGCTTTGCACTCACCTAACGTTTAGGGATTTAAAGGAGGCCTTGCGGCAGCAGAGAACAGAGAGGTGGATGGAAATGGAAAGTACTCTCCTGCCTTGAGATAACCTACACTTCAGCTTAGGTTATTGTACTACCAACAGTGCTGAATCTTTTGCATATTTTAAATTCACGATTTCTGCCAGGATTAGACAGTCATTTGCTATTGCTGCTGCTGCTTTCAGGTTGACTGCATTAGGAGGTTGTCCTGAGTAGGATGCCTTGCTAAGAAAGCACCGTCTTCCCTTCATCCTTTTCTTTCCTTCCTCTCAGTGTGTGCTTGTTTCAGTATACTGTGGTGGGCCTTGGAGCTATACAGAGATTATTGCTACACAACACATGCATATTATGTGGATCCATGTCACTTCAGAGAGTTCCATTTGTCAGTAGGTTTAAGCAACCACATGGTCTCATGTTCTGGTGTTAGCAGACATAGGAGCCGAGCCCACCACTGCTGTACTCTGTGCTCCACCTTTGCTGTGCCTCACTTACAATGGTGCTTCTTCAGCTGTCTGTCTTTTCCTGTTTTTATTTGTAAGGTGCTGTATATAACTTGAATATATTATGCATATATCCTACCCAATGGGTAGAAGAAACATTGTTAATACTGTAATATAATGTATAGATACCAATTTTAACAGAAATGGCATAGAATTTGTGAATGCCTATGTGCTTTGTCCTTTTTTGTAAGGAAATTTGCAAATGGATGCATACAGATAAAAGTCTATGTAGTTTATTTTCCTATTAAATATCAATATTATAACACAAGGGAAAGAAGTCTGAACAAGCAAGCTAGTTTATAACCAGCGTATGTATAGCAATTGAGATTTGCATCTTTGCTGTGAAAACACTTTTAGAAATTTTTTTGATTCCATGGCTTTTTGTTTACCACTAGATGCTGCTTCTTTTCATCTCTTTTAGTGCTTAGTTGGACCAGTGTCAGTTATAGTCAGGAAAAAATGTTTGATTTTTCAACTTGTTTTATGAAAAGACATTATGTCTGAAGAATAATGATGTGTTAAACCCAAAAGAAAGTGAACATTTTGTTAGAATTGCAAAAATTACATCCAAAGTAAATGGGCCTGCAGCAGACAGAGGACTTTGTTCAGTAGAGAGACATTTATGACTGTGTCCCAAGTCTCCCTCTGCATTTTCCTTTGACAAGTTGAAGCTGTGGAGCCAATGAAATGACAGTGGCGTTCATAGGGAAAGAATACCTCAGGAAAAATGAATCCACGTCAGAGAAGAACCCATTCTTTGAAAAAATGTCGTTATGGATAATGGGTTTTCGTTAGCAGAGAATTAGCTATCTGCCAGCCAAGTGAAGAATCTTAACATCCATTCCTTTTGGTGTCTCATGGTGATCTTGACCCAAGAAATAAACTAGGTTTGGCCAGATTAGGGATTATGTTTGGAGTTGCGTGCTATGTTTCCTGTCTCTTACACAGTGTCTGCTTCCAGCTGTTTTTAGTGTCTGACTGTGACTTCTGCATTTATCTTCAAATATCCTAATATGTTTTTTAAAAGCCTGTAACAGCATGTTCACTAAACCACTGTTGAATCATGTGTGTGAGCATCCTTTCCAGTGTGGTCCATAAAGGCCATCAGTGAAATTTTATCCATTTGATCCATATTTTCCGTGTATTCTGTTACTCGAGGATATTAATTCTAATAAGTTCCATGGTTTTTATTTGCTCTGTGGTGTATGTTCTGATCCTGAAAATCACAATAGGATCATATCCTTTTCCTCCAGAAAACAAATTATTACCAATTATCTGAAAATGCCTCTATGACACAACTCAATGCTGAATGGACAAAAAGTCGGCTCCTGTTTTATTATTTTTGGGAGAGCCATGGAACATTATCTTGTGTGATCTCCATCTGTCCAGCCCCACTGTCTGCTCCATCGTATACTGCAGGGCTCCCCGTAATTCAATATTATGAACAGAGGCTCATTATTGCTAGGAACACCCTTACCCACCCTGGCTTGATCTCCTGGGAGGACTGTTGAGCAGGTGTCATCAGAGAATGTTTTGGACTCAGAGGTACTAAAATTTGTTACCACACCATTGTTTCCTTTCTACACATCTAATTGAAGCTTAAACTTTACTGTTTATCATACTGGTTCATTTTAATGTGCT
>VMDR010018277.1:0-19335 GCA_007922815.1 Macrotus californicus | reverse complement strand
CTAGAGTAGCAACTGATCTTTCTAAATTGTGAACTTGACTGAGTCAATCTAGATTGCTTTTGAGGAGTGTAATTTTTCACTCTGCTTTGAGGCAGCCATTAGGTTGAAAGCATATTTATCATATAAAACTTGATGCATCTTGCACTACTCTCTCCATTTGTGTGCTACAAATAACTGCAGTCTTTCAAATATGAAAAAATCAGCCTAAAGATTGTATTAAATTCTAAATTCTTTTGTTTTTAAACCTATAAATCTGGATATATTGCCTATGTTATGAGAAATTTGATTCAGTAGCTTGTGATGGAGGATTCTTTGGTTTGTGTAAGGCCCTAACTTGACTGTTACATTGTGAAAGCATCTGAGATATGTAGATCTCCCTGAAGGAAATGTGAAAGGCAGGCACAGTGGGCTTGTTTGTTTTAATGTCAGATGGACTTCTGTTTCCAAGCAGTATGTGATACAACGAGCACATCCATCCGAATAAGAGCATGAAACCCGAGAAGTGCTAGTGGAGACTTGCTGGTACCTAGGAGCCTAGTAGATTCAGGAACCAAGGGGAAATGTTCTGTGGCCACATTTGCATTGTCAACCTCTTTACCTTTTTTTACAATAAAAAATACTTTACAACTTAAAAAAAAAAAGCTTTTCAGGCTTTGGAAAAATTGAACAACAGACAGCTCAACTATGAGCAATTGGAAATAGATACAAAAAATGAAATTACTCTTTGGCCAACACAACAAATATAGAACTAAAAGATTTGCCAAAGAGGATTCCCAAGGATGCAGGACATTACCATTTCTTTCTATATAAACATTCCCATGAAGGACACTACTTGGAGTCCACAGTTTTTATTCAATGCCTGGGTACACATGCAGTATAAGCAAACGGATGCTGTATTCTAGCTGCAAGAGCCCTCTCCTAGACATCGTAGAAAGACAACTACAAATGGAGGTCATTAGAAAGACAGAGTTAAACAATGGGTGCAGACTGCAGACTTCCTTTATGAAGAAGTGCACCCCAAGCAGCATGCACATAAGCAAAGTTTTGCAAAACCAGAAGGTCCTGCAGGAAAAAGGGGAATCCGAAGACTTATTAGAAGACTTATTAGGGGTCCAGCTGAAACTGAAGCCACTACTGATTAATATCATTATATTAAGAACTACAATACTAGTTTTTTAGAAGTCCAGCTTTTAGTACAAGAGAACTGAAATCATTCCATGTCAATATGCAGTAAGGAAAAAAATTGCACTTTTTGAAAAATAGCGCTTTTCACTTCTGTGTGTTTTTAAAATTAATGTTATAGAAGTCTCATGATTTCTATTTTTGAGTTAAAGCTAGAAAAGTTTTCAACACAGTGCTGTTTAGTTTTCTCACACTGCTTTCATAGAGTGGTGATTCCACACTTTCACCTAATCCTTAAAGTTTTCTACAGATGGGTCAATTCTAGGACGTCTAATGTGTGAAATAAGATGTACTTCTTATTACTCTGTAGTGAGACATCAGATTTTTTCTTTAAGGGAGAAAGACCTTAAACTATTCATACTACTCAGGGAATATGTTAAGAACCAGCGCAGACTTTCTAAGCTGAAAATCAGTGTGCCTACGTGGAAAGCTGCTGACTTTGAAGAGCACCGCTCCCAGAACGGGGTCACACCTGCAGCTTTAGAAACAGTGCTTTGTGCCAGCAGTCTTCTCTTGGACCTTCTGGTTTTTTTAATGGCATTAAAATGTAAGAAGACCTGAAACTTTAAGGGCACAAGATACTTTCTGTACTGCAGGATTTCTCGTGTCATTGAAAGACACATTTACAGAGCTTTAGTGATTTCTGTTTCTAATGCTTTAAAAATTTCTATTTCTAAAGTAAGTTATTTTATTGTAAGTAGTGTGAGGCCAAGTATTTATGCTCAGTTGCATATTAAATTAATATAATTCAAAAGCAAGTAATAAAGTCAGTAATACTGAAAAAGTTTTAAACATCAAGATCAGTATCTCTCCAAAATATATTTATAGGCAAATGTGCTTTATCACTTTTGAGCAAATGTTCAGCTTTAATCAAATTGTTTTAAAGTCCCAGTATTTATTAGCCCAAGACAGATAAACGCTTAAGAATCTTGTTTCAATTTGTTATTTCAAAACACATTTAAGTGCTTTCTAAAGCTCTGTATTTTCAGCTACAACCTACAAAGATTTTGAACCTCCTTTTTCTTTGATACTTGAAATAGAGGGAGCTAGAACACTTCATCATGTTTAACCTGTTAAACCTGCTGCGAGAACTGTAACTTGGAGGTGTTTTCTAAATGAACTGTGGGGATCCAGGATTTATAATTTTTTTATCTAAACTTAAACTTTATGCTGCAAAAAACAATATCAGAAATGCACATTTCATAGTATAAAATATGAAACACTCACTTTTACACCTTATTGTCTAAGGTAATGTATGCACCTTTTAGAAATTCGGTGTGTGTTCAAGTGAAGCATATTAGAACTACTTATAGTTTGACAGATTTTCTTCTAGAATTAAGAGTAGTTATGTGGGGTTTTGTTTGTTTACAAATAATCAGACTGTAATCAGCAGGAATGCTGCACTTGTTTACTAAAGATACACTTTAAGTTGTTCCATGGGTGCACAGGCAGACACAACATGCACACAAATTCCTGCACTGAGAAGCCTGAAGCTGGTAGTTTTAGTCACAAAGATTGTTGACCTGTCGTGAAGGCATAAAATAATTTAGTAGTGAATGTTTTTCTGTGCCATTCATGTGCAATTATACTCTAAATTCCACCACATACATGCAAATAAATGGACATTCCAGAGCATAGATGTGATTATATGGTCTTAAACTAATTATTATTAAACCAATGATCGCTGGAAAAAAAAAGAAATACAAATTAAAACTATAATAAAACACACCAACATCAACCAAAAAGTTATTTTTTTTAAATAATAATTCCTATGTTGGCAAAACTGTGGACAAGCAGGCATGTTCTGTACCACCATTGCTGGTGGGAAATCAAACTGGCAAATCACCATAAAATGGCAATTTGGCAATTTCTCTCAAAATTACACATACACAAACACATACACACAGCAATTCCTCTTTAAGAAATTCATCCTCACATGTATGGTGGCAAAAGGCTGGAGTAACCTCAATGCCCACGGGCTTGGGGACTGAATGAGTCAACACAGGTACGCTGATAGAAAAGAATGCCAGACAGTCATCGAAAGAAAAGAAAGCTCCTGGTGCCCAGTTCTGGGGGACTGGAGGGAGCAGGCAGAGGTGCAGCCACACTGTGCACCCTGGCAGTGTGCAGATGCTTTATCAAGGGAAGGTGCACACTCTCAAGGCTCCTCCCTGACAGTGGCTTCTCTGAAGTCTGGAGGAAGAGCAGAGACCCTGGACAGAAGGGCAGAGACTTTTCGTGGAGACGGTTTCCAACCACTATACCACTTCTACCGTGAACAGGTAGGTGTTTCTTAAATACAAATCATTTTCAAACTAACATGCATTTGAAAGCTTAAGAAGTAAAATAAAATAAAACTGTAAAAACACAACTAACTGTAATGATTTTCCAACGCTGGGAAGACTGGTAAAGAAATGAATTTAGTAGGTCATGACCTACATTTTTTAAAACAATGAAGTAAAGAAAATATCAAGAGTACATCTGACATCATGAAGATTAAGTCTTTGGAGGAATTTTTTTTCACTTGTATGTGTGAGTGAACTGAGTTTCAATGTAAAAACTACTTCTTATGAAGGGTCATTGTCAAAAAATTTGAAAGTCGTTGTACTCTATGTACTATATGTACATATAGAAAACACAACATATGAAAATAAGCCAAAGAATATCGCTAAATCAAGACACCACGTTGCACCGTCAGCAGAGAGATCAGCAGTGGGGCTCTGACAGCTGCCAGGACAGACCTTTCCTCCACACGGACAGCATTTACCGCTTGTGTGAGGTTTCTACTGCTGTGTAACAAACCACCACGAACTTAGTAACTACATTCATGTATTGTCTGACACACCGTGTGGTGGGATCCTCTGTTTAGGGGCTCCCCCTTTATGATGGCTCCGGGGAAGAGTGCACTTCATTTGGGCTGTTGGCAAACGCAATCCCTCGCAGCTTCACACCTGAGGACCCATTTCCTTGCTGGTTGTCAGCCAGGGGCCGCCCTCATTCCCCACCAATCCCTCCCCATCTTCAAGTCCACTCTTGCTTGCAATCTCTGATGTCCTCTGACCACCAGCCAGAGAATGCTGTCTGCTTTTATGAGATCATGTGATTCCATTCAATCAACATAACAAGATCAGGAGAGTGTAGCTTATCACAGGTTACAGGTTCTGGGCCTTGGGGTAGGACATCTTCGGGGGATCATTTTAGAATTTTTGTTTACCAGACTACCTTACATTTCCTTCTTGCTCAGGAGGTTACTAAATGCTATGCCCTCTCACTCCCGAACTGAGATAATAACCTGCCCCCTCCTGCCAGCTCAGAAAACCTGACTTCATATAATAAAGTCAAATAAAGTCTCACTTGGTGTTTAGATACTGTAATGTACATACTGAGATTACATTTCAGGAAATTTATGCTTAGCACAGAAGTTACTTTGGGAAAACAAAGGCTTTGTTATGACAGACGCTGACTTCTATAAATAAACACCCAGTTGTATTCAACTTGAAAAATGAACTACAATTAAAGAAGGAGAGGCCAGTTCTGGGACTGCTCTGATAAACACACGTTACATCTCAATGAAGGGCTGTGCCAAGAACCAGCTTACACAATGGCAATTAATTAAAACTAGCCATTTAAAAAGTCAATATAGAATATATACAATACAGGATTCATGAAGGAGTGTGCAATAAAAACTACTGAATTCTAAAATAATTTCCCTCATAAATGATTCTCAGCCTCACCTGGCTAGTAGCTCTAGAAACTGAATTCTTTTCTTTGGTGGCCTTTCAGGCAGAGTTAGAATTACATGAACAGTATCACATCCCCAGCAGAAATGAGAGGGATACATCACAGCACTGCTAGAGTAAGGCAACAGCTGCAGGGACCTTCTCATGGCTCATCTTCCAAAGCAGGTCTTTCAGCTCCTATTGGGGATCTTGCAAATGTAGCTTGCTTTCAATAAATTACACTGAAGACAGTGATTTCTGGACAGAGATGGCTTCACATTGTCAGAAACTATAAATGTAACCACAAAAATACCCAAAATCACCAGAAATAACATGCTATGGTTACAGGGCTGTGTTTCTGGGCTACTTAACAGTCAGAAGGAACCTTTACTACTACAGACTTCCTTTAAATATTTAACTTTGCAAATATAATAAAAAATACTTTTATCTCCAAGATTCTCCTCTGAGAAAACTCTGGGGTGGTGGCAAAAGCACTGTTTTTTTGTTTTAAACTCTTCACTCTGTGTTCTGGGGCCACTCCACCAAGCTCACCACCTCCCAAGAGCAGACTCCTCAGAATAAGAATTTAAGCACTAGAGCTGGGTGGGCAATCCGCAGGCCTGCTACACGGATCGAATGAAATCAGAGGAGATGCAGAGACGTGAGCACTCCACTCCAGGAACACCTCCACTGTGAAGCAAGGCTTCGTGTGGATCACTACTACTTGATGATCTACAGAATATATTTGCAGGTGTCTGCTATAAAATGTCCTCATTCCAACAGAGGTTACCCAGTTCACTCGCTTGGGATGAAAAGAATTTCTGCCCAGGCCACTTATCTAGCAAGTGAGCCTAAAGCCTAGGACAACGCGACTGACAGGAACGTGGAAGACAAGAAAGATGACCCCAAACTCTAAATGAGTCAGGTGAAAAATAAAATCAGTAATCTTTTTAAGGACAAACTCTCCCCTCGACAATCTGAAAGAACATTCAGAGACCTGCTTGAAACCCCTCCCCTGACCTCAGTGCCCCAACCCAAGCTCCTTCTCTACTCTGCCACTCAGTGTTGGTCACCTCTGGCTCCTTCTAGGGGAGCTTCTACACTCCACCCAGCATGGCTGGCCCTTTCTCAGGTTTCTCCTCAAAAGGGCTTATTACCCCTATTAATCGCTGTCCTTGTACCCTATTCCTTTCTTTCATAAAATTATCAAGGCTTATAAGAAGATATTTCTGAAATAATACGTTAACTTAGAAGCTGCTGTTGTTCGGCCTAGTATAGTGCCTCACACACAGCACGTGTTCAATGAACAATTGTTAAATGAATCACACAAGTACACTCTGGAGTGACTGTCTCTCTATTAATACATCTAAAACAAAGGTCCCCAAACTTGTTGATGCGGAAGAACATATTAGTGACTTGGAAGATAAAAAAGTAAAAATCACCCAAACAGAACAGCAAAATGAAAAAAGAATTTTAAAAGATGAGGTTAGTACAGTATAAGGGGCCTATGGGGCATCAAGTGCTCTAGCATTTTCATTAGAGGGATTCCAGAAGAGAAAGAAAAAGAGAAAGGGGCAGAAAGAGTATCTTAAGAAATAATTTCTGAAAAAGAACACAGACATCCAGGTCCCAGAAGCACAGTGAGTTCCATATAAGAAGCAGCCAAAGAGGCCACCACACCAAGACCTAATGTACTTAAAATGAAAAGGTAAGGATAAAGAAACAATCTGGAAGGCAACAAGAAGGAAACAACAAATCACATACAAGAAAATTCCCATAAGGCTCTTAGTTGATTTCTTTTCTTTAAAGATCTTATTTATTTATTTATTTTTAGAGATAGGGGAGGGGAGGAGGGGAGGGAGAGGAAGAGAAACATCAATATGTGGTTGCCTCTTGAACGCCCCCTACTGGGGGCCTGGCCTGCAACCCAAGCATGTGCCCTAGCTGGGAATCGAATCAGTGACCCTTTGGTTTGCAGGCTGGCACTCAATTCACTGAGCCACACCAGCCAGGGCTATTTGTTGATTTCTTAGCAGCAACTTTAGAGACCAGAAGAGAGTAGCAGGACATATTTACAGTGCTGAAAGAAAGGAATCTACAACCTAGAATACTGTATTCAGCAAGGTTATCACTTGGAATTGAAGGAGAGGTAAAGAGCTTCCCCAAACCTAAAGAAGTTCACCACAACTAGAGTGGCTTTAGAAGAAATGGGTTTAGGTTTTTCTTTAAGCAGAAAAGAAAGACTATAAACAGAAATAAGGAAATCCAGAAAAAAAAATCACTGGTATAATAAGCATAGTGCACCAGCAATTTAATAAGCTAATATGAAGGTTAAAAGACAAAACTAGCAAAATTAACTACAATTACAATAGTCAGGAGATACAAATAACAAAAAAAATTAAAATGATTTCAAACACATAAAGAGTGGAGGATGGAAGTAAAAATGTAGTGCTTATACAATGAGCTTGAACTCATATACCTATAAGTATAAACAAGACTGCTACAGATACAGAAAGATATATCATGGTAACCACGAACCAAAACCCTACACAAAATATGCAAAATATTGTATAAAGAGAACGGAACCAAACCTTATTACAGAAAGCCACAAATCAAAAAGAAAGACTTCAAAAGAAAAAGGGACAGAGAAGAACAACAAAAACAACCAGAAACGTTTTAAAAATGTCAAAAAGCATACACCTATCAATGATAACTTTAGCCCTGGCCAGGTGGTTCAGTTGGTTGGAGCACTGTCCCATACAACAAAAGGTCAGGTGTCCCCCCAGAGCAAGGGACACAAAGAAAAGAACAAACAAATGGCACTTCATCAAAATAAAAAGCTTCTGCACAGCTAAAGAAAACAGCATTAAAATGAAAAGGGAACCAATCATATGGGAAAACATATTTGCCAAAGATACCTCGGACAAGGGTCTGATCTCCAAAATATATAAAGAACTCACATGACTCCACTCCAGGAAGACAAAAAACCCAATTAAAAAATGGGCAAAAGACCTGAACAGATGCTTCTCCAAGGAGGACATACAAAGGGCCCAGAGACATATGAAAGGATGCTCAGCATCACTAGCCATCAGAGATACAAATTAAAACCAAAATGAGATACCACTTCACATCAGTGACAATGGCCATCATAAACAAATCAACAAACAACAAATGTTGGAGAGAATGTGGAGAGAAGGGAACCCTAGTGCACTGTTGGTAGGAATGCAGACTGGGGCAACCACGTGGAAAACAGTATGGAATTTCCTCAGAAAACTAAAAATAGAACTGCCTTTTGAGCCTCAACTCTACTGCTAAGATTATATTCTAATAACCCTGAAACACCAGTCCAAAAAAACCTATGCACCCCAATGTTCACAGCAGCACAATTTACAATAGCCAAGTGCTGGAAGCAACCCAAGTGCCCATCATTAAATGATTGGATCAATAAACTATGGTACATTTACACAATGGAATTCTACGCAGCAGAGAGAAAGAAGGAGCTCCTACCCTTTGCAACAGCATGGATGGAACTAGAGAGCATTATGCTAAGTGAAATAAGCCAGGTGGTGAGAGAGAAATACCATAAGATCTTACCTTTAACTGGAACCTAATCAACAAAACCAACAAGCAAGCAAAATGTTACCAAAGACATTGAAATTGAGAACAGGCTGACAGTGACCAGAGGGGAGAGTGGAGGGGATAATGGGGGGAAAAGGTGAAGGGTTTAAAGGAATAAGTATAAAAGATACATGGATGATAACAAGGGGGGTGTGGAAACAGGAGAAGGAGGTGAGGAAGTCTGGGGTGGTGGGGAAGGCTAGGGGGAAAAGGCAAAAAACTGTACTTGAACAACAATTTAAAAAATGTTAAAAAAATAAAGAAAGCTTGTACTCCTCTGCTGAATAAATAAATAAATAAATAAATAAATAAATAAATAAATAAATAAATAAATAAATAAATAAATAAATAAATAAATAAATAAATAAAGGTTTAAAGAACAGGTCAAGCAAACAGCAGCATGAGTAGTGCGTGCAGTAAGGGTAGGGCATAGATGGCTCACATCTGGAGAACACAGCTCCAGGACGGCCCTGCTAGCTCCCATGATCAAGGAGCCTCCAGCAAGGCAAAGGTCAGGGCCGGGCTGCACAGACAGCTGCGTGCAAAAGGCCATCTTTCAAAGCATGCCTCCAGTGGGTCTCACTGTACCTTGAACAGCTACTCTAGGAACTCAGACAACAAAAGGTCTTTTGCTAAATGGCAATTATGCTGTTTCTTAATTTTTTTTAAAAAAAGGGACTTCCTACCCAATGCTATAATATCATTATAAACTGTTAATAGGTGCTATAAATTGATGAGGTTGTAAGTTGTCAGGGCAAAATGATATTGGAATTGGCACATCAAATTAGGGAGTTTGAATATTACTCTAAAGGCAAGGAGAAGCCACTGAAGGCTTAAAAAGAGAATCATTAGGATTCTATGTACCTGGGTGCTAGGTGGAGGATGACTTGGGAGGTGGCAGGAATGTAGGCCATTTCTTGGGAATCTACTGCAGTAGTTGAGGAGGTTTGGGCCCAGGAGGTGGCAATGCCAATGAAGAGGAATAATGGGCTGGATGTAAAGCCTAGCACAACCCCATTCAAACATTTGCTCAACAAACATGTACTGAGCACTGCCAGGGTTAGATTTCATCCTTGACTTTGAAGATTTAGGGGTAAACAAGACACAACTCCACACTCATGGAGCTTACATGTGGGGTGAAGGGTCAACAGAAAAAAGTCAATAAAAACTCAGGCAGTGATAAGTAGTCTGTTGAAAACACAACAGGAAAACGTGACTAGGGGACCACTCAGGCGGTTAGTCTGGATAGGAGACAAGAAAGAGCTGACAAATTTCATGAAATCTTGCACTTGTAACAGAGACTCAATAAATAATATCTACTAATATCATTACCATTAATATAAAATAAAGTACTGTGTGATTATGTTTTGGGTGAAAACTGCCATCAAAATTGTTTAAATGGCCCAATATTCTTCCAAATCTAACAGGATCACAACAACCCAGAGATCCATTTCATTTATTTTTATTTATTTTATTGAATTTACTGGGGTGACATTGGCTAATAAAATTATATAGGTTTCAAAGTGTACAGTTCTATAATACATCATCTGTACATTGTATTGTGTGGTGACCATCCAAAGTCAAGTCTCCTTCCATCACCATTTATCCCCCTTTTACCATCTCCTACCTCCTTCAGCCCCCTTCCCCTCTGATAATCACCATACTGTTGTTTGTGTCTATGAGTTGGGTTTTTTTTTTAACTTAATCCCTTCACCTTTTTTTCACCCAGCCCCATCCCCTCTCTTCCGACAGTGGTCAGTCTGTTCTCTGTATATATGAGTCTGTTTCTATTTTGTTTGTTAGTTTATTTTGTTCATTAGATTCCACGTACAAGTGAAATCATACGGTATTTGTCTTTCTCTGTCTTATTTCATTTAGTATAACACTCTCCAGGTCCATTTATGCATCGTAAAAGGTAAGGTTTCCTTCTTTTTTATAGCCAAGTAGTATTCCATTGTGTAAATGTACCACAGCTTTTTTATCCACTACCTACTGATGAGCAGCTGGGCAGCTTCAAAATCATGGCTATTGTAAATAATACTGCAATGAGCATTGGGGTGCATATATTCTTTTAAATTAGTGTTTTGGGTTTCTTCAGATATATACCCAGAAGTGGAATTCCTGAGTCATAAGGCAATTCCATTTTTAATTTTTGGAGGAAACTCCATACTGTTTTCCACATTCCTACCAACAGTGCACAAGGGTTCCCTTTTCTCCACATCCTTGCCAACATTTGTTTCTTGATATATTAATGATAGTCATTCTGACAGGTGTGAGATGATATCTCATTATGGTTATGATCTGCATTTCTCTATTGTCAGAAAGTCTTCACAGACCAATTAAAACTAATGAAATTGAAAAAGTAATTTAAAAAAAACTTCCCAACAAACAAGAATCCTAGACCAGATGTCTTCATGGGTGAATTTTACCACTCAAAAGAATTAACACCTATCCTTCTCGAACTATTCCAAAAAGTTCAAGAGGAGGGAAGACTCCCAAGCTCATTTTATGAGGCCAGTATTATCCTAATTCCAAAACCACACAAAGACACTACAAAGAAAGAAAATTATAAGCCCTGACTAACATAGACATTAAAATTCTCAACAAAATATTAGCAAAATGGACCCAGCAATAAGTTTAAAAGATCATACATATGATCAAGTGGGATTTATTCCAGAGATGCAAGGTTGGCATAATATCCACTAATCAATAAATGTGATACACTCCATAAACAAAATGAAGGGTAAAAATCATCTGATCATACCAATAGATGCAGAAAAAGCATTTGATAAAATCCAGCACCCATTTATGGTAAAAACTCTCAGCAAAGTGGAAATGAAGAGAACATACCTCAACATAATAAGGGACATATATGAAATACCCACAGCCAACATCATATTCAATAAGCAATAACTAAAAGCATTTGCCTTAAAATCAGAAACAACACAGGGATGTCCACTTTCACCACTCTTATTTAACCTAGAACTGAAGTCCTTGACACAGCAATATGACAAGAAGAAGAAATAAAAGGCATCCAAATTGGAAAGGAAGAAGTAAAACTGTCATTACTTGCAGATGACACGATAGAATCCCAAAGATCCCACCAAAAAACTACTGGAACAGATAAATTCAGTAATGTAGCAGAATACAAATTAAATATCTAGGAATCTGTTGCATTTTTATACACCAATAATGAACTGTCAGGAAGAGAAACTAAGAGGACCATATCATTTACAATTTCAAAAAAAAAATACCTAGAAATAAATTTAACCAAGGATGTAAAAGACCTGCAGTCAGGAAATTATAAGACACTGAAGAACATACAAATAAGTGGAAGCTGTGTTCAAGGACTAGAAGAATTAACACCATTAAAATGTCCATACCATCCACAACAATCTATAAAATCAATGCATGTCATGTCCTGTCATGTTATCAGTGGTGTATTTCACAGAACTAAAACAAGTATTCCAAAAATTTCTATGGAATCACAAAAGATCCTGAGTAGCCATAGAAATCTTGAGAAAGAAGAACAAAGTTTGAGGCATCATGTTACCTGATACCAAACTATATGAAAAAGCCATAACGATACTAACAGCATAGTATTGGCATAAATAAAACCAGACATATAGATCAATGGAACAGAATAGAGAACCCAGAAATAAACCCATGTCTCGATGGTTAATCAATATTTAACAAAGGGGGAAAGAACATACAATGGGGTAAAGACAGTCTGTTCAATAAATGGTGTTGGGAAAACTGGAAGAAAACTGCAAGAAAATGAAACTAGCCCACCTTTTCACAGCACACACAAGAATAAATGCTAAATGGATTAAAGACTTAAATGTAAGACTTGAAACCACAAAAATCCTAGAAGAAAACATAGGCAGTAAAATCTCAAACATTTCTCATAACAGTACTTTTTCTGATATATCTCCTCGAGCAAAGAAAACAAAAGAAAAAACAAACAAATGGGACTACAACAAACTAAAAAGTTTTGTGCAGCAAAAGAAACCATCAACAAAGCAAAAAGACAACATACTGAATGGAAGAATATATTCACCAATGATACATCTGATAAGGGGTTACTATCCGAAATTTATTAAAAAACTCATACAACTCAACACCCTCCCAAGAAAAATCCAATTAAAAAATGGGAAAAAGACCTGATTAGACACATGTCCAAAGAGGACATACAGATGGCCAGCATACACATGAAAAGATCTGCAACATCACTAGCCACCTAGATACCCGTTTTAAAGACAGGTAAACAGCCACCAACTAGTAGCCTCTTTCTTGCACATCCTGTCCAACATGCCTGATTTCTTCTTTGAAAGCTGAGTGTGGTTTCTGAGGCTAAAACAAAACATGGAGAGACTCAAATAAACAATGAAACATTCTACCACTTTGTAACAAAACCTAGATAAGACAGATTGAAAGTTTATTTTTAACCTGTTCTCAAGGTCTAACTTCACCAGCCAGAAAACTGCAGGAGCATAAGGGACTAGGGCTGACTACCGTGAGCACAAACCAGTGCTGAACCCAGCTGGAAGTTCGGTTGGCAGAGTAATGTTCCTGACAGACACAACGGAGATTTTCAGAGGGCATAAAACATGTCAATGGTGTGATCTTCCTTTGTATCCCCTGTTTCAGCGAGTTTCTACCTTTGTCATTTCATGGTACATATTAAACTAATATCTAAAATTCTGCAGCACACCAAAAAACATATTTTCTTGCAGATCTGACAAAAAATAAGTATAATTTTGATTTGTTCACACTGGACAGCTATTGTGTTGGAGGCTGTCATTTTTTTATTTGACAATCTGAGGGAAAAGAGGTCAGTACCCCTGACTAAATAGTCACGTGTTGCATGTTTTAAAAATTCTTGCAGCGCCCCAGTGAGTATGGCTCAGTTGGTTCAGCATCATCCCACCAACTGAAAGGTCACTTGTTCAATTCCCAGTTAGGGCACACGCCTGGGTAGGGTTTGGTCCCAGGTCAGGAAGCACACAGAAGTCAACCAATAGATGTTTTCTCTCACACTGATGATTCTCTCCCTCCCTTCCCCTCTCTCTAAAATCAAAGTAAATAAAAATCCTTGTAGCACACTGGTTGAAAATCGCTGTTCTATCTCAAGGGTATGAAGTATGAAGCATCTGTTTAAGTATGTCTGCTGCAACGAAAATAAGAACTTTATGTGTCCTGGTCTGAAAGTGGCCTCAAACAACAGGTTCCTTTTATAAGCACTTCAAGACAGAACTGCACTCTCAAAACCAAAGTTACCTTTCACAGCCGTCCTGCCCTTCTCTCCAAGCCCCTCTTAACTGGCTCATGCCTAACAACTCCACATTGTGTACACCTTCTTACTTACAGAGGGGGTACATTCTGCAAAGAAATTTCATATCAGAAAGTTATGTGAACACACACCACTCTTGAGATTTCCCTCTGATCCCTTGTGTAGGAACTCCTGCTTTGAAAATGAAAGGCCCAGATTTTCCTGGACCTGCTCTGTATCAAAAAGTTTTGAAGCTTTTCTAGTTCCCCTGTTCCTGAAAGTGTCAGCATGGGACTAAAACTGCTTTTTATGAAAATTCCACCCCTGGTTCACTAGATTGAGCACAGGTCTGTGAACCAAAGGGTCACCAGTTCAATTTCCAGTCAGGGCACATGCCTGGGTTGCAGGCCAGGTCCCTGATGGGGAGCACTCCAGAGGCAACCAAACATTGATGTTTCTCTTTTTCTCTCTCTCCCCTTCCCCTCTAAAAATAAATGAAGAAAATTTTAAAAAAGAAAGATTAAAAAAAAAGAAAATTCCAACCCTACCTACAGGAAAGCTCGATGTTATAGGGCATATTTGTTTTCCTTATCATTTTACACCAACACCTAGAACTCAGTGCCTGGACCAAAGAACCCACAATACAAATGTGTGCAAAAATGAAGACAGGAAGAAGGGTGAGTTTTTATTAGATTTCTTAATTTCCACCTAGAGGTGTAGGTTATTTTAAAGCATATATTTGTGCCTTTGATCAGTAATAAAATAATAATAGCTACCATCAAGGACTATTCTTACCCAATTAATCCTAGATTACCAGGGTTCAACAATGTTTAACAAGAGTCACTTTACTGACCCACTGAGACAGCAATGAGAGAGCGGCCCCACAACTCCTTGCAAACATTATCTGTAAGACTCACAACAACCCTGAAGGTTGTTTTATTGCCCTAATTTTACTCATCAGGAAATTACAGCTCAGAGAAGGATCTTTCCTCAAAGTCACCTGGCTAGTAAATCCATCTAACCTCAATACCCTCATAAAGTAATTCAGAACACCTATACCCCAGGCCTGAGCCACACCCTTAAAATGTTCCGTGAGAAAGGGTAAGCCAGTGGCTCACAATTTGTTTGTTTGTTTTTTAACTACAAGAGGAAATTTTCTTCAAATAAAATCTTACTAAAACCATGAACAGACAGACATATTTGAGGCACAGGATGATGCCCTCCTTGATCTGTTAGCCATTAGGGCAAAGGCCATGAGTGCTACTGTAGGCTTTTAAATGTTTAATTCAACTTAATCATTACAGGCCCTCTGGATCTGCACATCACTTTTCTCAATGCTCCTTTGAAAGGTGTGAGGACAGAACCTGCCCTTATACTCAAACAGGAATGACCCACCACTGCACAGTTCTAACTCCATCATTCCTAGCTGAAGGAACAGCAAAAGAAAATATATTGCTTAAAAAAAAAAAAAGAAAATAAATGGAAGTTGGAAAAGGAGGGAGAATCTGGGGAAAGGCATTTATATGAGGTGGCCTAAGCCTGTGGCTTGAGTGACTGGTCTGGGGCCAGATCAGGTCAGGAATGAACTGAGAAACACTCTGCAAATGGCCTTCAGTGCCATGCTAAGCACTATAAACTTTTCTTTTATGCAAAATTAAGTGGATGAATGATACGATTAGATCACAAATATGCCTAAGAACAGACTGATTGTTTTAAAGGATTTGATAAACTCTAATTTGGTTCAAAAAAAGAGGTTGATATAAATGAAAATATCCAAGTAGCTTATAAATTAAAATGGCATCTAATGTGACTGTTTATTTCAGAGTACTTAGGAGGCCTGGGACAGCAGGACAAGTTTTTTCATGTTGCTCAGGCTTTCCTGTCAGGGTCTGTGCCAAGTGACACAGACATGGGGAGAAGGTCATCCCTGCAAGGAACCTCCATGGACATACCTGTGCACGGACAAGAGGTTGGTCAGAGCCCATGTGTGGGCTGGGAGGTGAGCAGTACGTGGGAGCAAGCTCACTGTGTGTGACACACTGTCTGCTGGCTCCTCGGTTCCCAGAGCAGCTACTCAAGTGATTACACCACAAGTGCATCAGGTTCACCTCCTTAGCCTTCCTTTTCCTGCCACTTTCCTGCTAGAGGTGGCCTTGTGATCCAGCCTTGGTCAGTGGGATGTAAGCATTCATCGGGCAGCTGAGTGGGGCTTCTGGGAGAGCTTTGGCCTTCCTCCTGAAAAATGCAACTCTCAGTGGCCACAACCATCCACTCTTCATCATTCTCATTCCTGTCAGGGCCACAGCCTTGGTGCCTGGAGGCCCAGTTCCCACCTTGAGACCACAAGGTGCTGAGCATGAGGTTGACAATGTGCTCGGGAAGGTGGCACATAGAGAACAGAAAGTGCGTGGGTCCCTGGCAACCTCCATTAACAACTGCATCAGCCTGGACCATCTACCTCTAGAGATCTTGTCACTGGACCCATATAAATGCATAATTATTTAAATGACCAGAGTTGAATATTTGTTACTATCAGTCAAATGCACTCTTAATTGAGGTGACAGATTCTCTGGTGACTCCCTGAGATGTCTTTCACCTGGAAGTAAATGCTTTCTACTGGAAGAAATACGGTCTTCTTCTATTAGTCACTGCCCTCAACATACACTGAGAACTTGCCTCCCTAGAAAAGTTAACTGCCACGCAGCTCACACTGTATGGTCCGGGAGCAGATTAAGGACGTGTATCAATAAGCTTGTGTCTTCCAAAGAAGAGTATAACACATGCAAGGTTAGAAATACAAAATCCCCAAGCTATGAAAATAACATATTTCAGTGGCACTCTACCTTAGAAATGATACTTGAATGACTCATGGAATGTCCCAAAGCCTTCTCATTCTGCAAGAAAACCAAACAGGTGATTAGAATGTACAAAGAGCAGGCAACTGATCATAACAATCCTTCTGACAAATCATTCCCTCAACTACATTTGCTAAACACAAACATCTGAGTCAGCTAACAAGTACTGGGGAATTCGGCAAATGAATAAAACAATAGTCTCTTCACTAAAGGAACGTAACAGGAATTTGGAATTAACTGTAAAACTAGGACAGTATTAAAGGTATTATGACACATTTAAATGGAGGTTCAGAGGCAAGGAACTACATGTTCAACTGTAGGTGGTGTGGTCCATTACATGAGGACCCCTGTCGGGGGGTAAGAGAGCAGGACAGCTGACCCTACACAATTTACTTGGTTGTGAAAGTGGTAGGTGCTGAACAGGAGTATCACACAGCTCACACCTACTTCCTCAATCCTGCTTCCCGTCCTGAACTAGAGAAACCTGAGTCATGCGAGCTTCTTCCCTCTCACACCTGCTATATTCACTCACAGAGTCCTACATCAAATTCCCTCCTTAACATCACTCCATCCCAAATCTCATCTTCATTTCCATTGTCAAAGTGCTAGTTTAGGTTCTCTTCACTTCTCAAATAACTTCCTGGTCTTTCTGCTTTTAAGTTAACCTCCCTAAGACATAACTGCTATGCACTGAATTGTGTCCCCCTAAAATTCGTATATTGAAATCGTAATCCCCAGTGCTCAAAATGTGACTGTATTTGAAGACAGTGTCTTTAAAGATGTAATTACATTAAATGAAGTCAGGTTGTTATGGTGGGCCTGACCAAATATGAATGGTGTCGTTATAGAAAGAAGAAATTAGGACACAGACACATACAGAGAGAATACCATGTGAGGACACAGGAAGAAGACAGCCATCTGCGATCCAAGGAAAGAGGCCTCAGGAGGAACCGAAGCTATGACACTTTGATCTCAGACTTTTAGCCTCCAGGCTTGGAAAGCTCCTGTTGTTAAAGTAACACTGTAGCATTTTGTTATGGCAGCCCTAGCAAACAAACATAATCATCTTCCACACTGTGACTGTTTTAAAGATTAGTATTCTCAATGTAAATATGATTTTTAAAGAGAAAGTAACTTTCCCTGAAACCACTCACCCTTGCTCAACCCAAATGAAAAAAATATTATAAATGGAAGAGACGATATTTCTTGTATTTTTAAGATCATCTATTCTCTATTTAGGTAACGCTGATATGCAGTTACCATGGGGAAGACCACAGAAGGTTGAAATGTAGTTAAGCAGGTAAAAGGAGAGAGGTAGGAAGGTCTGATCCACATGACAACCAGCGTGCCTTAAAAATCAAGATGTTCTAAGTACTTTCCAGATGGTCAAATGAAGAATTCTGCCCCTTCCAACAACAATGCTAGGTCAAAGATGCCAGTCTCAGCCTCCCTGAGGGACAGTCACCCCAGGACTGCATGCCTCCCTGCACCCTTGCTCATAGGGTGCCAGGTTCCAGCAGCGCCCTGCTTCTCCCTATTGTGAATTGTGGAATCGTGACAGCCTGACTGGCACTCAGAATAAATAACTTTAGGTCAAGCCTGTCTCTATCATAAGTACGTTTCATACAAAAAAAAGAGAAGTCTGTGTACAGCAACTAGCAGACACAGAAAGAAAAACGTAGCAGTGAGAAGACCAACTGAAATATACAGCACAGTTTGCTTGACATGCTGTGGGAAACCCAAAATATGTACACAGTGGGCAGTGTGCACCAGCATACTGAGACACCTACACACCCAGGAACAGAATTAGTTTTACAGGGAAAACCTGCAAAATCAGTCATTTATTAAGTACTATAAACAAATGATAAAACCCATTATCAATACAGAATTTTAAATCTTTTTAGAAAACAGATATGGAGGATTCCTAACATTTAAAAAGTACATCTCTATTGTATGAACATTGGGGTTGGTGTTTCAGGGCTTTTAGGGTATAATCCCAGTCAAGTGCTGGAAGCAACCTGTAAGTGCCCATCAGTCAATGAGTAGATCAAAAAACTGTGGTACAGAGAACTCACGCCCCTCCAAGCTTTGTGCAGCTACTCAGGGACGCTGCGGACACGGTCCCCTGCGCCCCCGAGTGTACCCAAACGGCAACAGGTGCAGTCCTGGAAGAGATGCAGGAGATCGAGGCCAACTGTGCTGTAGTGTTCGCCGAAGCCCAAAGATGGGTAGAGGAAGTAACCGAGAAGAATTTTGAAACAAAGGATTTTCAAGCCTCTCTGGAGAATGGTGTCCTGTTGTGTGAAAGCCGGAGGGACAGAAATGACTATCAGAGAGATGCATGTGATCTGAAAACTGCCTTTGCTATGAGTATGGACCAGCAATTTTCAACCTTTTTCATCTCATGGAACACAAAAAATATATTATATTTTTTGCTTATCTGACCAAAAAATAAATATAATTTTGATTCATCAAAAAAAAAAATAAAAGACATTCAAAACAAGAAGATGGAGGCATAGGTAGACACACTGTGCCTCCTCGTACAACCAAAAGAAGGACAACAACAAATTTTAAAACAAAAAACAACCAGAACTGACAGAAAATCGAACTGTATGGAAGTCCGACAACCAAGGAACTAAAGGAGAAACTTTCATCCACACAGGTAGGAGGGGCGAGACGGGCTGGAGAG
>VMDR010018276.1:0-19324 GCA_007922815.1 Macrotus californicus | reverse complement strand
AGAGAGAAAGGAAAGGAAAGGAAGGAAGGAAGGAAGGAAGGAAGGAAGAAAGAAAGAAAGAGAGAGAGAGGGAGGGAGGGAGGAAGAGAATATGCAAATATGGTGAAATGTTTACACAGGGATCTGGGTAAATGGCATCAGGAAGTCTTTGTACAATCTTTGCAAATTCTCCCTAAGTCTGAAATTATGTCAAAATAAAAAGTTACAGCCAATACTTTCACATATCATTACACTTCAAAAGCATTCTTACAAAATAATAAACAAGCAGTTGAAACATTAAAAAATAGAAACTTTAGCCTGAAGGGGAAAGACTCTGGAAACGAAAAGCCAAATAAGAGTTCACTGGAATAATAGTCAATAAATAATGAAAAGTAGGAGACCGGTGCCGCCATGCCTCACTTACGTACCCATATCCCTCAGCTGAGACTGAGATGCGCCTTAAGTCAGCCGCTATCCTGCGTACGTGATACTTAATGGGACTTCTGGTACTTTCTTCCAGAAGCCCTAGACTGAATCTTTTACTTCCACTCAGTTCCACCATCTTCTTGTTCTCCACATGCGGAGGCCCCAGCTGTCTCTAAACCAAATTTGTGAAGATTCACTGCCCTATATTTTATGGCATAACCGAATCCCCCATCTGCAGTTAGCCAAATGAGTCTAAGGAACACTGAAAACTAGCTTCGTAAGTCATCGCCACAATCACTACACTCAGCCTGAATCCCGGAATCTTGGAAGTCCAACTTTCCTCTCAGGGATATTATTTTGTGGAAAGCACCATGATGTATTTTGAGCTATTTTTCTTGTGAAGTCTAATACTCCACAGAAGAAAGCACTTTCACACCAAGTAAGTGCTCACTGTGCCTACCCCCCACCACAAAAATTTCCCCAGATGGAACCCCTTTCCCACTGTTCCTCACCTTCCCACTGCTCTTCCCTCTGCCAGGTAAGCCCTCCCACTGATCTCACTGCTCCCACCTAAAAAACTCCTAGGCAGCGTTCATTGCTTCAGGTGTGCTCCGAACACCCCCCTCCTCTCTCTACACAGTTAGCTGAGCCATCATCCCTGTTCCAGACCTGGCCAGGGAGGACCAAGCTGTCCCTCCAGTAGACGGTGGGCCACAGAGTTACATTACAGGTAAGCTTCGCAATGTATGCCACAACACTAAATATAGCTAGAGCTGCACATTATGAAAAGGGAAAAAAAGAGGAAGGACAAAAACAAGAAAAACAATTAGCTTTCAAAATATTAGCAATTTTTTCACCATTAATAGCTGACCATTTTCTCATTGGACAATGAGGATGTTTGATGAGGTATTTTGGGGTGTCTATGAGTGACCCACAGCATTAATCATAAAGGCTGGAGTTCAGTAAGTTTTTAATGTCTTACAGCTCAATTCCTTTATGCCTTATTAAAAAGCCAAACGCTGCATTTTCAAGAGGTTTTTGTCTGATACTGGTTTCGCTACCTGCACTTTTAAAATAATTTCATATTCTATTGCATTTCAGACAGCTGCTTAAATTGCAACATAAATCTCACCAGAGAGCACAAAATTATTAGCTGGAATAGTTTCATTTCAACCAACATCTTATTGGATTGGAATATTAGACACAGAGCTTTAAAAAAAAAGTGTGTGCTTTCCAACCAACCCATTGCTAGAGGTATGAAATAAATAGATTTTCCAGTGTGAACTCCCAATTACTTTAACTCCAAGTTGTTATGTTAAAAATAAACTGTCTCTCCAGAACAAATTTCTGACATATTAATATATAGCAAAAATTATGCTCTGGTATAGTTGTCAAGGCTGAAAGTTTAAGACAATAAAGATATCTACATTGGCTCAAGTTATCTTTCCACTAATTCCTTATTAATTAAAAGGGAGAAATTGTTATTTTATATTTATACTACCTTCACTAAGAAATCAAAGCTAATACCACCAACACTGGGCAAAAAGACATCATGTGCCTCTTTATGGAACGCATTAAGAAGTATTCAACACTTCAGTGGTTTCCTGCCAAAAATACATCCCCTCTACCAATATCTGAGGAAATTTTGGACAAGTTTAAATTGAGGTACATTCTACAAAATAATTATACTCATCAAAAATGTCACCATAGAAAATGGCAAAGACGATGAAAGTTCAGGACCTTTTCTAGATTAAGGGAGACTAAACAGACGTGACAGGTTGAACCCTGGACCTGGGAGGCAGGGGGTAGGCGTAAGGGTTAGAGACATAGCTGTAACATTACTGAAAAATTAATTAAACCTAAAAGTGAATAGAAAAAACTAATTTACACATTCTAGTCATAACGGACAGCTGCATTCCGAACGATGGTATGTGCCACTGGGCTGACCGCACCTACTGCCACCATGGGGGCTTCGGGGAGCAATTCGGAAGCCACAGGCTCCCTCTAACGCACTTACTCAGTGCAGAAAGCTCACTCACCTATACAATGCAATTTCAAGCCCACACCAAATGAAAGTATAATCTAAGCAAAACATATGCACACTCATAGACAGACAGCTTTCTGTAGATGAGTGTACTGAAGAAGGGAAAATAAAATAGACGTGGTGCAAAATTAGTTTTATCTTTATGTAGATCCTTATTCCCTCTAATGGTGGAAAAAAATATTGCCAATTGAAACTGAAGCATAATTGTAGTCTAATTCAGTCTCTTTTGGTTAACGCTCAATGATTCCAGATTTTTAACCTCTCCCTATCCCCTTTTGCGACATGGCACCTGAGTGCAGGTGAGACTTGGACATGCTCACGTGGTGAAAGGGAGCCCATGATTCACAGGCAGTGTTCACAGTAAGGCTGGTCTAGCCTGACCCTTAGTCATGCTGGCTGGTGCTTGCTGAGGTATAGCTGGTCCTATTGATTCTTCTGAAGTCCTCACCCCTAGGACTTCTTCCTCTTGAGCCCAGGTCTGTCTGGACCACTGGTTCCCTCAGCATCTCTGTCCTCTAACTCACGGCGGCTTTCTCCACACTGCGCAGGACTGTGAAAACATCCTCCACCCCACCCACCATTAACCAGCTACTGCCTGCACATGTCATTCCAGCACGGTGCCAAACTAAGGGGCACACAGGTGATCCCAGACTACCCACCCATGTTAGGCAGAATAAGGGCTAGACCCCCAAAGATGTCCATGTCCCTAATCCCCCAAATTAAGACAACTGTTGATGAGATTAAGTTGCTAATCACTTGACCTTGAAATGAGAAGGTCATCCTGGATGGTACAGATGTCCTCAATAGAGGAGAAGATTCAGAGTGACGTGATGCAAGAAGAAATCGAATGGCCACTGCTGCCTGCGAAGACGGTGGAAGAGGACCATGCGCCAGCAGTCTCCAGAAGCTGGAAAAGACAAGAAAACGAATTCTCCCCTAGGCTTCCAGAAAGAAACGCAGCCCTTCCAACACCATGATTTGAGCTCAAAGAGACCCTTTGCAGACTTCTAACCTCCGAAACCGTAAGGTAATAAATTTGTGCTGGCTACACCACTAAGTTTGGGTCAATTTCTCACATCAGTAACAGGAAACAGATACACTACCTGCCTTTGCAAAAAGCAAGAAGCAACCCCCCCACCCCTCAGCCCCGAGGTTCCCCCCACACTACCACCTGCACCGCAAACCACATGCAGGAAATGAGTTGCCCAGGCTCTTAGTGCCTGTCCATTTCTCTCTTCCCTGCTCCCTTCTCAGAACAGTAAAGACAGACTCTTCTGTGGTCTTTCTACCCTTAAAGCATCCACCACAGTGCAAAATAAAGTTAGCGTTCAGACGTCCAAGTTTTCTCCTGATATTTAGTGGGATTTTTTTAAAATTTAGAAGTCCTCCTTCTCGCCCTTCAGAACGCAGCTTTCAAGGCAGTTATTTCAAGGTTGAAGAAAGGCTGATTTCAGAAGCAAGGCTTTGCTCTAAATGGTATCTGCCCTCTCCCAGGAAAGAATAAAGCCCACAGAGTGTATGAGTGGAAACACATTTCAGTGAATGAAATAAATCAGAAAACACACATATAAAATATTATCCCTGATGCCTATGTGAGCATGGCATCAAAGCAAGTGGCTTAACCCTCTCCCACTATCTCCCAAGCAGATCGCTGCCTTAACCCCTTCCTACACAAAATCCGGGAGCTGCCACTCATCGGAAAATTCCCAGAACTAAAATATTTGATATGAGCGTTCGTAAAAATGCGATCGAATTCCCACCCTGGTGACTCAGTCAACAAATATTTATTGAGCACCTACTATGTTCCAGACATTGGTCAGAGAACTTGAGGAATAACAGGGATAATAGAGGTAACCTTTTCTAGGACCAACCTCCAGTCGTTGTCTTCAAACCAGTTCCCTACTGCTCATTTTTGTCACCCAAAATGGGACATCAAATGCATCAGGGCCTGAGGAATAGGGTTAAACAATTAGAACTCCGCAGATGGCCGATGGGCTTTGTTTGACAAATGCTTGGGGTGAGAAGTTTAATATGGTCCCTTTGAAGCTATCTGTGGTACAAAAACCAGCACCCAATGTATCCCCTGACTGAAATGTCCCCTAAGAAACACTTAGTTGGGTGGAAACCAGGATGCCACTACTGAGGGTTTCTTGACTGCTGAGTGCCAAAAAGTATAGGCTCTATTCCAGTATCTGGGGACTGTCCAGAGGACTTCACTGGACTGGCCCAGATAGGTGTCTGCTGACCTTGAGGCTGGGCCTGCTAGGTTCTAAAGTGAACTTGACCCAGGACTAGAACTTATATGGCAGCGAATAGCTGGGAGGCCGAGAAACAATGGCTCAAACCCTGACCAAAGCCAGTAGGTACAGAAAAACCACAGTCACTGAGGTCTCTCTTTTCCTCATAAGGTGCTGCACGCAGACTGGAATGGGATCACAGGCTAGGCGGGCAGGCCTGCCTTTCTGATTCCTCGCCCATAATTTCCTTCTAGGTAACTCTGGTGCCTATTTCTAACCTACCTTGCATGTCTTCTGAGTCAGTCGTGTCCTCTTCCAGTTAACCTGTGTGAGAAAAAATAAATAAAATGTGAGAAGGGTAGATGGATGAGCCCATCTAATTGGTGACTTACAACATTATAAATGGCCACGAGAACTTCCCCAATTATTCCATAAACCGGGGCCAAGTGCTAGAGGGTTACGGGAGTCAGATTAGTGAGTGTAATAAGTATAAAGTGTGTCTGTCGACCCTGAAAGTAAGGTGGCCTTTTACCCCGCCACCTTCCACATTGTCTACCCACTCTCCTCTCCTCTCCTCTCCTCTCCTCTCCTCTTCCTTCCCCTCCCCTCGTCTCCCTCCCTCTCCTTGTCTCTCTCATTTTTCTCTCTCAACCATATATAAACACAGACACCCAAATGTATATGTGATAAAGATAGAAGAGCTTAATGATGGATAGTAGGGCAATGGTTCACAATGAAGGGAAAAAAGACAGTGTCAGCACCTGACATCATATACAAAGGTGGATACCAGATGAGTTAACGATTCAATGTGAAAGGAGAAGGCACACACTTCATGGGGAGTGGGGGAGAGGAGCAGAGGGTCTTTGTGACCAAGAGGCAACACGGACTGGACCATGAGAGAAGAACTCTGCTCAACCATTCATAACATAGACAAAGCCAACAGACAAATGACCTAATGGAAGGTGGCAACTGCAGCTGTAACACCAATAAAAGATTAATAGCTAGAATAGGAAAGGAACTACATGCTGCAAATCAATTGGGGAAAAAACAGAGTAACTTTCAACAGAAAAAAATGGGAAAGAATATGAACAGTCAATTTAGAGAAGAAAAAAAGATGACAAACATAAAAAATTTCAAATGAATTAGTATTCAGGAAAACGCAAATAGGAGCAACAATAAAATACATTAAATTCACTGAAAAAAGAAGAATGCTAGACCATGGCTACATTTGGATCCTCACGCCCTGCTGGTGGAAGAGGAGAGGAGCCTCCATCCTAAAGAAGGAGCCTGCAGTGCTTCCTCAGTTTGGTATACGCACAATGCATGGCCACACAATTTTTGCTCCTGGTTATGTATGCCAAAAGCATTCACATATAAGAGGACACATACAAGGCTATTCACTGAGTGTTATTTGTCGGTGGGAGGTGTTGGGGGAAACCTGGGAGAACGAATAGGCAGAAGGTGGCAGATGCACACCATGGAGTCCCATGACGAAACTAGGACCAAAGGCCTCTGTGGACATCCAGAAACACATGTTAATTTGCAAAGTAAGGCATTGAGGCGAAACTAAAAAAACTGAGTGAGATGTAGAATACAAAACCATTTTTGCAAATTAAGAATACTTGTAGCAAAACAGAACTTGCTAGAACATAAACAAACAACTACACTTCAGAATGGTTGCCTGTAGGAAGAGGAAGGGAAAGATATTCGGGATGGGGACAAGAGGCTGAATGAGAATGAACGTGTGCCCAGCAAGCAAAGAAACGAGAAAGGGAGCTCCCAGGGACGATGCTGTGTCATGAACTGAGGGATGCAATGAACTCAATCCTCTGTGCCTGGATTTAAAGTAAAATAGTCACAATAATCAAGGAAGCCCTCAGCCTGTCTGTGTGAGCTCTCAATTCATCTCCCTATTCCTCTTTCCTTTCTCTGTTCTTCATTCTTTGCTCTTCTTCCTTAATCTCCCTTCTATTCTTTTATTTTCAAAGTTTCCTTGTTTTCTCTGAGAATGGCTTTTATCATGTATATATAACACAGATTTTATCATAATCATAATAGCTAGCATTTATTAACTACTTACTATATGCCAAGCACCATTCCAAGCCATTTATATACTGATCCTCATAACAACTCAAGAATTAACTATCTTTAAAATTACTTGACAAGAAAAAAATTAAAGCATAGGTTAAATAACTTGCCCAAGGTCACACAGCTAGTAAGGAGCAAATAATGACTTCAAACTCCAGGAGATCTGGCGCCAGAACCCACGCTATTAATCACTATGCCACACTGCCTGCCCCACTCTCCAGGCGGACTCTCAGAAGTGTTCCAAACCCTAACAAGAATGTCTCTTGTAGCATCGTTTAAAAAAGAAAGAAGCCCTGACCTTAATCTAAATGTCCACTGATAGCTGTCCGTATATCCACATGTTTAATGTCCATAAGGAATGAACTAGATCTCACATATATTCAAATGAAGAAACCTAAAGACACAAGTGAAATACGTAAGAAAAATATTGTGTATAATGTGATTTATTTTTGTAATTTCCTCTTTTAAAAAGAGATGAGTGTTTGTATGTGCACAAACATGCAAAATTGTGAGTATCTATATCTGCCAAACTGTTTTTAGAAAAATGATAACTAGGAATATGTTTACAGTAGTTTAAGTTGGGAAAAGGGTCTGGGGTAAAAAGAAAAAAACTTTTCATTTCATTCCTTTTTGGATTGCTTAAATCTTCTAACCATACACATACTACTTTCTTTTTTAAATGATAAGAGTTACCAGAATGGTGAAATTATAGGCCATTTTTGCTTTGTCCTTTTGTTTTTTGTACTAAAAAAAAGCCTGATAAACACTATTTGCACAAATATACATGCTATTACTTTAAATCTGCTGATGGCAGGAATCACTTAAGCTTTCATAATGGAAATTTCCACTTTATGTTCGAGAGTGTTAATGAAGCACATTTTGGTACAGAACACAGTTTCACAGAGCAGAAAAGTCACTCCTCTGCACAAAAAGCTTGCAGCCTTGGCTTAATGAAGCAGGATAAAGATGGCGTATCTCCAGGATGACAGCGTGTGGCCTTTCAGGTGGATTTACACTAGCCCTGAAAAATGCCTTTTCCTGACGACACCATGAGAGAGAGGATAGAGGGGGTGGAGGGGATCTGGAGTAAGAATTCTTTACAAATCTATTTAATGGTGGTGGACAGTTTACTTGCCAAAGGCTCTTCAGGAAAATTGGATGTGAAGTGTGAACATTAGTTACCAAATGACCCAGGGATACCAATCGATGTCCAAGTAGCATAGATGATCAACAGAGTAATGGTCCACGGTTCCCAAGGAGCAGCGTTCCGAGGTTTCTACTCAGGCACAACATCACTAAACATGAAATCAGGTACGGGAGTAGCACAAACATCCAGATCTCTTCATTGTTTACTAACCAGAGACAGACCCAGAGAGATAGATGCACTGCTACCTTACTGTTGGTACATATTTTTCATGGCACCAAGAAAACATTGTTTTCCTGTAAGAAATATGGCAGGTGTTCCTCTGTTGTTAATTAAGCTTTTTTTCCTAATGGGATTTGTCATCTTGAACACATTTTAAATTAATATAAATGTATCCTTTTTTCAATAAAGTTTGAAAAAGATTCATTTGAAGTATTAATTAACTTTAATGGCCTTTATTAACTTCAGTTAGAAGTTTTACTAGAAGACTGCATTTTCAATAGCAACAAAAAAGATGACAATAATATGCAATATATATTAAAGGAAAGACTACTCCTAACAGAAACAAAAGACAAATTGAAAATGTGAAAAAGCAGCATCAGTAATGATGGTAATTCTTCCCTAAATAAATCTACAACATAAATCTGAGACAATCTCCAACAACAAGAAAAATACCACATCTTTGGAAGCTAATCAGGAAGATGTATCACATTTTAAAAGCACATATAAATCCTACTTCTAGGAAGTTATTCTACAAATCTACTAGTCCCATGATCCATGTTCAAGGTCATTCACGGTAGCATTGTTTGTAGTCAAATACTATGCATCTGATTAAGACAAAATAGTACAAGTTTCTAAAACGATGACATGCTTATCAGTTGTAATTTTCATTTTAAACAGAGCTATCTTTCAGACTTATTAACAGAATTCCACTATTTATCATTCTTGTGCAGACTCATAGAAAGGAAAATGTCAGTGAAATCAACTGGTTAAGGAATTCCTCAGACTTCTTCACATTCAGAGTCCACCTCTCTGAATCACTCACTGTTAGGCTCAGAGATACAGAAATCCCTCTGTGCTCCACTATTATCTTCCAAATCATCTTCAAAAATGCTGACACATGTTAGTTTTGATGCTGGGAACTTCTTAGTTTTTACTAGCAGGAGGAATCGCAAGGCTTTCAGACACAAGCGGGGACCCGGGCTTCTCCCGAAGCGGTCTCTCAACGGCCTGCTGCCTGCGAGGGCGAAGAAGCTCCAGCCGTCCGTCCACGTCCACGCAAGCACAGGCAGCAGCGGCTGCGCCGTGACTGCGGCCTATCGGCGATGGTTCTAAGATGCCACTGAATGTAAGCCTCCCCTCAATGTAAGGCGCTAAAGCATTTAAAAGTCTGGTGTTGTTGAAATACGCTGCTTAGTGAAGAGAGCAAGGCACAGTCCAATGTGTAAAGCAGGCCGCCTTTTGAGAAAAAAGGAGGAAGAGAATAGTGGGTGTGATTTGTGGAAGCACAAAATATCTCTAGAACACACACACACATCCCGCCGTTGTCCGGGGGAGCTGCACTGGGCGGCTGGAGGTGTCGGTGGGAGAGAGGACTTCACGGCATAAACATTGCGTCCCTTGGAATTCAGACAATGGGAATGTTTAATTCAAAAATACATCTGAAAATTTATAGATTTGCTTCTGCTGTTTTAAAAATAAACTGGAAGCGGTTCCATTCTTATCACAAAGTAACAGTTTTCAACCCTAAAGAAAATGTTTGCATAAGAGGCAGCTACATGCATTGTGTCACACGTTCACTTAATTTAAGCCAAGAGACTCCAAAGGACCCATTGCCACAAGCAAAATCTAAGCGAGAGCACAAATCGGTTACTCAATCAGCCCTGGGTTGCCATTTGTGTTCTTACTAGTTGTCTCCAAAAAGACATTTAAAAGCTTTGAACCACAGGGGAATAGGAGGATGCCGTTTCCTCTTAAGACTCCTCCCCCTTCTTTTCCCCATTATCCCCTTCTGCCCTCCCCTCTGGTCACTGTCAGTCTGTGCCTTGTTTCCATGCCTCTGGTTCTATTTTGCTCATTTGTTTGTCTTGTTCATGAGGTTCCTCTTATAGGTGAGATCAGATGCTATTTGTCTTTCACCGCCTGGCTCATTTCACTTAGTATAGGGGAAGGGTCTGGTCGAGGAACAGGTACAAAGGACCCAGGGACATGGACAACAGGGTGGGGATTGACTGTGGGAGCAGGGAGAGGGGGCAGGGGAGAGCAATGGGGGGAAATTGGGACAACTATACTAGAAAATAAAAAAAGAAAAAGAAAGAAAGAGAAAAATGCCATTTCTGATCCATCCTCTTGAGTTGTGCGTACAACACAAAAAGGACGGCAGTCATTCACTTGATAAACTACTGAGTGGCTACCGTATGGAACTAAAAGACCAAAGTCTTAACTGCAAGGACCTCTGATTCCGGTGAAAGCAAAAGATACCGTAGACCTATGATGGAACTCGATGGGAGATGCATGCATGGGCGGGGGAAACACAGGTGGGCAGCCAGCGTGGTTTAGGATTATATAAGGGCACTCACCCTAACAGCTGACACTCAGACTGAATGCCAAAGGTTCTAACTCTGGAGCAAACAAACTCAGTGGAAAATGTGTTCAAAGTCTGGTCAGAGGACCAATTCCCTCTACTCCTGAGCCCACCACCATCTGAAAATTGATGCATTTAATCATTCTATCCATTTTCTCTTACATATCCTCAACTTCTTTCATACTAGCTCTTTCTTCTAAGCATAGAAATATTCTCATCACTTCCATCTCTATATCATCTTTTTCTCCCATGATCCCTTCTAATTATTGTCCTCCTTCTTGCTTTCCTTTGTAACCTTTTTCTAAAACATGCTGCATTTACTGTCTCTGCTTCCTCAGCTTTCATTCATTCTCGCCACCTCACCAATAATGATTACTCTTGCCTAGGAAGCCAATAATCTCTTGCCTACCAAATTCAGTCAATATCTTACCATGTCTTACTTGACCTCTTTTTTCTCTTTTCTTGGTTTCTCAAATCTTTGAATGAATGTCCATTGACTTTATTATCAAAATTCATGCTAACCACACAGTGTGTGAGAACTTATCTAGTTTCAGAAGCCCATTTTTATTTCATAAACAAATGCCTAGAGAAAAATAGATTAGCATACATAACAGAGAAGTCCCTCTCCCCCGAAAACATCCATCCTGTTTAATCAGACGATCAACTAACTGACAAGTACAACTTAAAAAGCCTGTGGCAAAACTGTTGGCCTCGTTAGGGCCTTCACTCCGAAGCTAAGGTCATGGCAAAGAGCAGACCACAATTTCTTACCTCAGTAGGCAGAGAGTCGCATGGGAAAAAAAAACAGCAGACAAGGTCATCTAAACGAACCATCTCACTACGGAAAACTTCATTAAAACTTTCTTAAGCTGGACCCCCCAACAGCTCACAAAATATTGAGGTCTTACTAGGCCAAGATAAGAGGACAAGAACCAAGGAAGGTAAGCCCAGCTACGGCGCAGCTGCATTTTCTCCAAAGGCATTTGCCTATGATGGAAAAGAAACCATAAACTCATCCTCATGGGGAGCCCTCTTAAGGCTGAGGCTCCAGAACTCAAAGCCGGGACACTGCCAAGGGATGCAGCTCTGAGAAATTAATTCCCACATTCTACTGGATTTATGACAGTATGCCCTTGGGGTAGGGGCGAACTGAAACTAAATCAGCACTCCGGGGATTTGTAATCTAGCCTTCCGTCATCTGAATATCCGGGAACCTCAAGTTCGAACCAAGATTAAGGAGGTCCCAGAAGGGCAGCACTGCCAAACACCAAACAACAGTCCTCTCTGAGAGAAGATACCATCACCCTAGGCATTAAAATAGTTCCTAAGTATCTTTAAATACAATGGTCAGCACAGACTTAAATATAACCAAGCACACAAGGAAACAGTAAGAGAAATGACCCTAAAACATGATGTACTGAAATTTTTAGGCACAGACTGCTAAAAAAAATCCCAAAAAACAACAACAACAAAAACTGTGTTTATGTTTGAAGAAATAAAAGCCACGATTAAAATTTTAGGTAGGAAACTAGAAACTATAAAGAAGACAAGTAAAAGTCTAGAACTGAATAATATAATGCCTAAAAATAAGAATGCAACAGATGATTTAAATAATATATAAGGCACAGAGAGAGATAATTGGCCAACAGACCCCTGACTGGTGTGGCTCAGTTGGTTGGGGGTTGTCCTGCAAAGCAAAAGGTCACTGGTTCAATTCCTTGTCAGGGCACATGCCTGGGAAACCAATCGATGTTTCTCTCCTACATTGATGTTTCTCTCCTTCATTTTCTCCCTCCTTTTCCCTCCCTCTAAAAAAATTAAATATTTTTTTAAAATAGGCAGGTGAAAGACAAGTCAAAGAAACTATCCAGAATATAGCACAGAAATTCTAGAAAAAAAGGAAAGTTACTTGAGAAGGTATTTAATATCATAAATTTTGCAGCACGCAGAAGCAGAAGAAAATGCATTCTTTTTTTGGAGGCGGGGTGGGGAGGCAACTGATTCCCATAAAACAAGGGAAATGTCTGGGCTTCTGTTCCCAAGTTTACCAGACAAATAATGTGTAAGGGGACAAGGATATTACAATGACTGATGAAGCCAGGGAAAATTCAGGCCACTGTCATAGAAATGATGTTCTAGTCCAGGGCATTGTGACGTATTTGTCTATGGGGTGCGAGAAGGAGAGGTTAGGGAAAAAGAAAGTGAGTGCATGTATAAGGCAAATCTTAAGAAAGCTATAAAACCTGTAACTGGGTTAGAGAGTAGTAAAGAGGATGCCTCAGATATTTTTAGAAGTTATTAGGACAAAAATAAATAGTAGGAGCAGATACAAACCATTGGGAGACATAGGAAAGAAGTATTGGTTAATACAAAATTCGGATGAAATATGATTCCTTCTAGTACGTCTGTCTTTACCGAATCCCTTGAAAAATATCAGTTACACAAAAGCACTTTTTAAAAGGATGCATTTGTCAGCTAAAGTTGAAGAGCAGTTTCAATCAAAGGCTCATATAAAGTTAGAAAAGATATCATCTCAATCCTTCCCTCTTTAAAAATACCCCTAAGCTAGCCACCTCAGAAAGATAACAATATATCCTATATTTAAAGACCTCCAGAGAGAGATTTTACGTGTCATCTCAGGAACTAATTTCATCACTTAAGCACAAGCTCTTTTCATCAACAGAATTAACCATCCTTCAGAACTTTAACTGAAATCTCCCTTTAAAAAAAAAAACTAAATTAATTTGACTTACAGCTTAAATCTAATTTTTTCCTCCCAAAAGATAAATATTGCATGAGCTCCATAAGACTGGTGGGAAGACAGCCTGGTGCACTCTCAAGCAAACCTCCCCACAAAAAGCGGGAAGTTGCACGGGAATGAAAAGCACAGAATCACTCTTTGTCATCATGCTGGACAGACCTGGTGCGGGTGCAGGATTTATGGTGCTGAAGTGAATTATTTGCCTTTGTGGAAATCAATGAAAGTAAAATTCAATTTAAACTTTTTATTAAAATAATATAAATTTTAAAATGTGACTTTCCTGTCATAGTAAATCATCAAGACTGCTAAGGATTACTAGAGGTAGAACCAGAGAATGATCATTCAAGTGCATGAATTATGCCCTTGAAAGAAAAGTATTGGCCCTTTTGGGCCCATCAGGGAAACAGAAGTTGGGTCAAGTCCATACACTACAAGCACACCATTCTGTTTTCATGCCAGCTGTCTCCAGAAACGTGGTATGGCCAGGTCAATTACGTAGCAATAAGTTGTGATGACTTCAATCACTAAAATTTGGGAGCCATGGTATACACTGTCCTTTCAAACACAGTGATACAGCTTAAGAATTGGCAATATTATACAGAATGTAAACTTGTGGCATGACATTGAACTAGCCCAGGCTGCCAGCTCCCTCACCTCAACCCAACACGGAAGAACCAAAACCAAAACAGCAAAAAAAAGCAAAACAAAATAATAAATAACTAAGGGGGAATCACATGCATTTAAAAAGCTAACAGAAAACCCATCAGAGGCCCCCTGAGGATCCAGGAGATGGTTATAACCTTGAGAGGAGAGAAAATAGCAGTCTCACAAAAGAGGTTTACAAACCAAGCTTTGAACTGCTCTTTGTGGATACTCATTAAAAACAGAGATAACAAATATCCTCAAGGGAATATAAACTCAGAAGGAAAATGCCACTCGAAAAGCTTAAGTGCTATAAAGCAAAAGACAACACACCGTGATAGACAGCAAGCACGGTGAATTAATGGAAGAAACACACTAAGAATGTAAAGTACTTATAAGGTCATGTATTGGTTACATAACGCAGTAATGCAGAAACAAGAATTTTATAAAAGAACCAATGAAGAGCCATGAAAGACAGTGTGAATGCAGTGAAAACTAATTTAGTGTGCTGGAAGACCCGGTCATAAAACCATCCCAGAGAGGGGTTCAGGGGTCAATTAACAGATGGACTATAAGTGGAATATTATGAATACATGTGAAAGGTGTGAAATAGAGTGATACCATCTGCATAATGGGAGAGTAAACAAAAGGAAGTAAATATTTGAAGAACTAATGTCTGACAGTTTCCTACAATTAAAGATGAAAGACCTAGATTAAGAAGGCACATAAAAAAGGGCCAAAAAAAAATGACAGAGAGGGAAAAGTAAAATCCAACACCTAAACATCAGTGGGGAAAACTCAAGAATTTTGGCGTCTAATAAAAGATTCCAGAAAGAAAGATCAATTCAACTACAAAGAATAAAATTCAGATTATTACTCTTCTCAACAGCTATACTAGAAACAATGGGAAAATATTTTTAAAGTGCTTCAAGAAAAGATGAAACCTAAAATTTTGTCCAGTAAAGCTATTGTTTAAATATGAGAAAATGATAAGAATGCCATTTGTACACTAAGCCTCAGAACATTTACACACAAACATCTGCTGTGAAAACCACTCTGAAAATGTACTCTAATAAGAAGAATAAAAATAAAGCCAGCTATAAGCAAAGTTGGGGTGCGTAAATAATTCAGTAAAGTTCACCTAATTTTAAAAAGCAAGGGCAAAAAATAAATAAATATGCATAATAATCCAGAACTAAAATAGGATGATACTAAATGGCCTTTCTTTAGGGAAGAGGAAAAGTAGAGGCTACAATCAGAGAAAAGTAACACTCCATTTCACAGATGAGGAAACTGAGGCACAGATAGGTGAAGAAAATTGTACAAGGACACACAGCCAGTAATAAGTGGTGGCAAGATTCAGACTCAGGCATTCTGACTCACAGTCCAGTCTGAAAAAGAGAAGATACAGATGCTGATAAAATCAAGAACTACAAAGCATAAGAATAGGTCTTAATAAGTCTTAGGTAACAGTCAGATAAATAAAGACAAAATATGTGTAACTGTCCAAACAGCATAAGAATATTTGATTTATTCATTGGAAGAAGCGAAGAAATAAGTTGACTAAATGAGAGTAGGATGAAGAGATTGAGTTAGATGGTATCAATAACTCTAAATATAACAATAACTAAAATGAGTATGAATTATTAGATTAGTTAACAAAAAGAAAGGGTGTCTGATTGGCTTAAAAACAAACAAAAAGATGCAAAAACAAATTTTCTATAGAAACTCACAAGGGGGGACCCAAAAAAACCTATCTTCTGGAGGGTGGGCCCCTTGTAGTACAGGCTTCCCCTGCTAGGTGAACATTCTAGGAACCCATCTGTATCAGTGTGCCAGCTGGCATTGTTGTGAGAGGCTGCATTTGGCTTCAGTGAACTATTTGAAGACTCAACACATTTGCCCATTTCATGATGGGTGATTTACAAGCACACCTGCCCACACTGTGCTGAATGTTCAGCAGTTTATGACCAAAAACAGGTCGTACCTGTCCCATGTCCCACCCTCCCTATCATCCAATCTCCCCTGAACAACTTTTTTGTTTCCCTGATGAAAAAAGTCCTCAAAGGGAGATGTTTTGTTGATGTGGAAGAGGTGAAACAAAACCAGCAGAAGCACTAAAAGACATCAAAACCAACTAGTCCAAAAACTGTTTTGAACAGTGGAAAAAACATCTCAAATGTGCACTGCATCAAATGGAGACTACTTTGAAGGTGACTGGAGTTTAAACATGTAAGAATAAATGCACAATTTTTATAAATAAATTATATTTTGTGGGGTGTCCCACCTCATACATACAGAAAAGTTGAAAGTGAAGGAAAAGAAAAAGATGTAATAGGAAAGTATAAAACAAAAGAAGGCCAGAGAAGGAATTTTAATGTCAGATGCAAGTGAATTCAAGGCAAAAAAGTACAGGGAAAGGCATAAATACTACCTAAAGATTAAAAGAATATATAACAGGCATAATGATTATATCCCTAAACGTACCGAACCACATCTCAAATAATAATGCTTCGCCTTCATTTAGTGCTCACCATGTACCAAGCACTGTTCTAAGGGTTTTCATCCTCAACATGACTAGGGGGTAAATATCATCATTGTCCCCACTCGTAGGGGAGGGGACCGAGACACAGAGGACTAAGAGACTTACACAAGGACACGCTGACTATCTAGCTCCGACTTCACCTTTTCAACCTCTATTTTCTGCTGCTGCTCTAAATGATAAAGTAACCATTGACAGGACTTCAAGGATGTAAGTCAAAACTAAATCACGAGTTTATTTGGAAATGTTAACACGCCCTAACATGGAGAAACGGATAGACCAGGTAGATAACAACACACTAGAACGTGAGTGAGAAAATTATGGCCTATTTCTGTAAATAAAATTTTATAGGAACACAGCTAGACTCATCCATTTACGTACTGTCTGTGGCTGGGTTTGCATTACAACAGCAGAGCTGAGTGGTTACAACAGAGACTGCTGGTCTGCTGTGCCTAAAATATTTACTGTTTGTCCTTTAAGGAAAGCTTCCTAGCAACTGCTGTAGAAGCTTTAAACCACAAAATTCGCCAGCTCAGTCATTGATCTATAGAGCATTTCATACCCACAGAAAAGAGTCTACACATCTCCCAAACAGGACATCGAATCCATTACTGTAAAGCTCTAATTCTACCCTCTTTGCACAATAACACAGTTGTCCAAAACATACCCCCGATGACAATATTAGAGAGCAAAACGAACATAAGAACGAGGTAAACCAGAAGAAAATGAATGCCTTAAGAACGGGCCCTTGAATGTGACAGTCCAGTGCACATATCCTCGGTGCTGGTTTAAATGACTGCAGAAGGACAGATTGGCAAGAGGTCTCGGTGCTACCGTGACTACCAGTGAGCACACTTTAAAGAAGCCCTGACGGCACGGTTACTGGGAGTATCCTCTGCATGTCCTTGGAAGGAGAAAGAGGGGAGCATAGCAGGCAAGACCCTGGGCACTGGGGGCAAGCAGCAAGAGTCCCATTCTCCGCTCCGCCCCTTAGCCGGCTGTGTGTTTGGGGAAGTCACTTAACCGCTCTGTGCCTCAGTTTTCTGACCTGGAAGATGAGGGTAATGACAGAACCCAGCTGATCACAGAGTTATTGGGGGTTAACAGGTGAGATCACGTAAAGGAAAATGTCTGACGTAGTTCCCAGCACACAGGAAGTTTCCGATAGATCCTGTTGGGTAGTACCTGTTGGTAAATGGAATACCATTCTGTTGATCATTGGGAAGTGACCATGACTTCAGAAACGATGTTCTAGGAGATTACTTTCTTTTAAACTTTTAAAAATCTTCTTCCTGTTTTAGCAGCTGGACTATCTGTACTTTGAGAGGCCAGGCGGCTGCTATCCAGGAGTCTCTCACTTAGTGAGAGTACCCAAGCTTAGAAGCAAAAGCACTGTGGGCAGGAGGACGAGGAATGGGCAGGTATCCATTCTGAGGGGAGGAGAGACTCAAAATGTAAGAAATCCCAGTTTAGGAGGCGATCTTTCATTCAGTTCTTTGAATGTCCCCTAGTAATGACTGTCGTAATGGTAAGGCAGAGATGTTCTTATGACCAATGCCATAGACAGCAAGACATTAGTGCCAAGGTCTTCTCTGAGAGAAAATCAATTTTAAGAATAGAGATGCAAAGGGTGTGTTCTCTAACTCTAACCCTAACCATTATGCTCTGGTTCGAAAGGCAGTATCTCATTCTGAACAAGACTGAAGAGATACAGAAACAGGGTCATCAGATTTCAAGAGAAACAAAGCTTCACCAAAATTCAGGGGGTCCAATTTATACAGGTATTGGAAATAAAGACACAGCAACAAAAATGATGCTGGGGGTGGAGGAAGTTTAACTTTACACAGCTCTGGATAACGATGTTACTTTGAATATTCACTCAAATAGTCCCCATCCATCTCTGTGAAAAAGGAATCCTAAAGAGAAGGATTATAGTACGGTCATCATTTTAGGTAAAGTTTCTTACAAGACTGTGAATCTCTTTTGTTTGAAATCTCTAATTGGGAGTATTATTATTTATATAAATAGTACTATTTAACTCATGGCTGACATAGTACCATGGGCTTCATGTGACCTGAGTCCCTTTATATAAAATGTAGGAACATCCTAAGTAATAATTGGAACACTTCAAAAACCCATCTTTTTTCTAAAGCCTTTTTTTTTCTCTTATGCCTGTAAGTCTTCATAGGGCAACTTACCCAAATATCTCATCAAGACTCAGTAATAATTATCACAATTGGTCATTTTTATTTAGACCACTATTAAGAAATATCCCCAAAACAAACTCTTGAGTTGTTTCATTGTTCTTATCAAAGGCTGAACCGATTGAATTAAAATTGGCTTTAAATAAATACTACCAACTCCAACGGAAAAATAGTTAGAACAAGTTCATTACCACTCCATCTACTGATCCACCTTTTTCTAGGGTATACAGGGAAAAGATTTTCTTTGGTTTCTAAATATTTTTATTGAATTAGGCCTACCCATGCACAAAATATATAGCTGTGTTGATTTTCAAAATCACAGAAGCAACACCAAGCAACTTGGAATTAGTTACAGATTTCCTTCTGACATTTATTTACCGAAATATTTCTTGAACAGTAAGAAGAAAAAGGAAGGAAAGAGTAATGTCACATCACAAAATCTCATTTCTGTAGGCAGTACTAGTGTTCATGCAATCGAGTGGAATAAACAAGAAAAAGCTTATTAAAACTGTTCCCAGGGATGATGACTATTTATTAAATTTGTTCTTCAGGTTGTATTTTATCATACTTCAGTTTACACTTAATCCAGGATGGGAGATTGGATGCTTTGCCTCCGTCAGATGTCGAAGCCCGGGTAAAATAAAGGGTTTCCAGCTGGTGCCATAAAACTTCC
>VMDR010018275.1:0-19323 GCA_007922815.1 Macrotus californicus | reverse complement strand
GAGGGAAATGGGGGAAAAATGAGGACAACTGTGATAGAATAACAATAAATATTTTTAAAAAGCCATATTCTTTTTATAGCTATATATAGACACCTTTTTACTTTAAAGTAATTGTTGACTTCAGAAATCTTGCAAAAATATTATAGAGAAGTCCAATATGCCCTTCAGTTAGGATTCCCTAATTGAAATTTTACTTAATCATAGTATAATCATCAAAACTATGAAATTAAGATATAAACAATAGTATTATTTAAACTACAAATTTACTGGGAGTTAACCAATTTTGTAGTAATGTCTTATTTCTGTTCCAAGATCCTCTCCAAAATCTCACATTACATTTATTTGTGATTTTTTTTTAATATTAGTCTTCTCAGGCTTCCAAAGCAAAATGCCACAGACTGAGTCACTTTAAAAACAGACATTTGTTTCTTTGAAATGGAGTCTGGGAAGTCCAAGATCAAGGTATCAGCTAGGTAGGTTTCTACTGTGGGCTCTATGTTCGGCTTGCAGATGGCAGGCTTCTCACTGTGTCCTCATGTGACAGAGAGAGGAAGCTCTGGGTATCTCTTCTAATATGGTCACGAATGTTATTCGATTAGGGCCCTACTCTTACAACTTCATTAATCTTAATTACTCCTAAAGGTCATATCAACACATGCAGTCACATTGGGGGTTAGAGCCTAAACATATGAATCCAGGAGGCAAAGTTTAGTTCATACTATCTCTTTTTAGTCTTCTCCAATCTAATAACTTTTCATCTTTGTTTCATAACTTCACACTTTTGAAGAATACAGATTCATTTTTCTGTAGAATGCACGTCAGTATGAGTTTATCTAATGTTTTCTCATGAGTAAATTCAACTTTGGATTTCTGTGTTTATGAAAAGAATACCACCAAGGTGAGTACAGTCTTTTTCACTGTGTCACACCTGGAGGTAGGTGATATTGCTATGTCTTATTACTGGTGGTGTTGACCTTGATCACTTAGAGTGATGTCTGCCTGTTTTCTCCACTGTAAGTTTATAATTTCCCATTTTTAACTAATAAATACAGTCATACCTTGGTTCATCGGTTTCAGAACTCGTCAAAACCTGTATTCGTCACATCACATTTTGATGAGAAAGAAATGTTTCAGCAGCAGGCGCTTGCCCGGGGCTTGTCGCACTTGCTAGAATTTGTGTGAGTCACCGCACTGCCCCACAGGAGGGAACGCCTCATCGTGTACTTGCTGGTGTCCTCACCCGTCATGGATTCTGGAATGAATTAGCAATGAGCATCATGGCACCACTCTACTTGTTTTGGAGATACTTTGAGACTATAACAAGATTCCGTTTCTCCTTATTTTTTCTTTCACTAATTGGAGCCGTCATCCCTTCAGTAAGCACTGGAGGTATTTTTACTGTGGTGTTCTAATGGTGATATGCTATTTCCCTTATCCCTTGTACATTTACTAATTGGAATTCTTCTTTAAGGAAAACTTATTTCTTCTGTCATGTTTATTCTTATATTTAGTCATTTACTTTATCAGTATGTATGAGTCAATATTTATTTTATTTAGGGTGGAGACTAAAATCAAAGATTATTAATACTTATTTTGTTTCTCAACTTGTGCCAGCTTTAGCTATTGGGAATTCTTTAAGATTGGCTCCTGGGCCCCATTGACCTACCATTCTGTTGTGTTTTAAAGTCTTCTTTATTTTCTACCTACACAAAGTGCTCTAGACTCAACTTGTATTTTCTCTGACAAAGACTTGGCATCAGCTTCTCCAAGAAATTCTGTTACTTTTATTGGAAAATAATATTTAGAAACTAGGATCTGAGTGCTAGGTGTGCTCATTGCTTGGTTCTGCATAAAGTGCTTCTAGGCCCTCTCAGGGGACAGAGCTAGAAAATATCTGTACACACATTAACCCACACATACATCTACCTTTTATCTGCCTATCTATCTATCTATCTATCTATCTATCTATCTATCTATCACCTATCTATCTATTATCTATCTATCTATCTATCTTCTATCTAATCTAACACATTTGTTCATACTGATAACACTGACTAGATCTTTTTATGGAGTTTATAATCCATATCTATATCCATTTCTCACACCATAGAATTTATTCTAGTCTTTCCCTTTCCTTTATTTGTAGATTTTTCTTCAATACTGAGAATTTGTTTCTTGTGTATTAACTTTATTCTTCAACCATAGTAAGTATATAGTTATAGAACTGGTAGCTCTTACTCCTGTGACAAACACATTTACCCAACAGAATATAATGTTGATCTACAGTGCCCTGTGGTTGTACACTTACAGTCTAGTCAAAATGTTGCTTTCTGAAGTTACTTAGATTAGTTCCATTCTCCCCATTCCCTTCAGTGTTGTTATGTAATTGATTTGTGATGCCATTAGATTCATTTGTCATGGTCTGCATTCCCTCTCAAGTTTCCCCACATCTTAGCGGTAAAAGTTCACTCCGTGTTTCTGAGTCCTGTGGGTTTGACAGATGCCTACAGCGATATGTCAGCCACTATATTTAGTTATGGCGTGGTTTTATTGCCACTAAAATCCCTTCGTGCTACCCTATTGTGGTCAACTTGTACTCCCATCTCTACTCAAGTTCCTGTCAATCACTGACTTCTTTTTTTTTCCCTACAATTTTACCTTTTCCAGAAAATCACATAAATATCATCAAACAATTTCAGAAAATTCGTGGCCATTATTTCTGAAAATATATATATTTTTTACTTTTACTTTTACTTTCTACAGATTCCAATTATGCATATGTTAGACTATTGTATATTGTCCAATATGTCTTGCTTGCTCTCTTTTCCCTGGCTCCCTTCTCTTTTTTCTTGGTGTTTCAGTTTGAGCAATTTCTACTGGTGTATCTCCAAGTACCTCTTTTTATTTTTGTCTGTATTAAATTTCCTGATGAATCTATCAAAGGCATTCTTAATTTCTAACACTATTTTTAACTTCTGCCATTCATTCACATTTGATCCTTTCCTATAGCTTCCATCATTCTGCTAAAATTAATTATCTAACAGATTTCTACCTTTTGCTTGAGCCTTTAATGCATTATTTATAGTTAATTTAAATTCCATGTTAGAAGCTTTCAATATCTATGTCATATCTTAACCTTGTTCTGAGGGATACTTTTTTTTGTCATTTGTTTAGTTTATTTGATTGTGAGCTTTTCAGAGAAATTGCATGTATGGAGTCCAAACATGTGCAAAGCAGTAGCGACTGAGGCAAACAATTTTTATTCCAGGAAGTGGGCATGTCCTTCCTTCCTCCGGGCCTTAAATGCAGTCTGTTGAATGAGGTGGGAGTTGTGAAATTGATTGTCGTTATCTTTACCCTCGGTTCACCAACAGCTTCAAGTTCTTCTAATGATACACAGCATTTAGACTGAGGTTAATTTGCAAGCAAGTTTCTTTCTTAACATCTCTTCCACCGTTAGCTTTAGGTGCGGTACCTTGGAGGGATCTCCTCCCATACTTCTCTCCCTTTCTCAGCAGAATCCCACAGTTATTTGTCAGCTAGTACTTGTTACTCCAAATGTGAGTGACCATTGGGTAGGCACTGTGTCCATGGTTACTGGGGGTGTGGCCTGCTCAGTTCTCCTGCCCATCTGCAAGTGAATTCTGAGTCTACATATATTCTTTTCCCTCTCACAGGGGATCCATGCCCCTTCCCTTCCCTTTTCCTGCTTGCAGCCGTTTTTTACCAGTGTCCTTAGGTTGATTGTATTTATTGCCTGTTCCCAAATGGATGAAAGCTTTTGCTCCATAATAAGATAAAAGTGAACGGTCTGGGTGCAATTTTGGGCCCTGCCTGTAAAGGCTGACCTTCTCCTCTCCCAGGACTGCACCACAGGGAACGTTTGGATACAATTTTCTTCAGTCTTTTCTGTGAGTGCTCAGCGGGGTTTGTGGAGAAAAACCCTGTTACAGACTTGGATTCCCCAATTCTGTGACCCCCCATGGGCTCACATTCCCTTGCCAGTACACGGAGAGCTTCTGTCAAATTCTCCAGCCTTTCTAGATAAGCTCTTGCCATCAGTGTCTTGTTTTGTCTGCCCATAATGAGTCAGTGTGTGTGTCTGTCTAAATTTTAGTGGCTGCCTGTCCTTAGATTTTGGACCAGTTTGCTGCTAAAAAGCAAAACAATAAAAACAAAACTAAGAAATTTTATGAATCTGAAAATCCATGATTTTACATCTGTCCAGCTTTTTAGTTTTTTGTATGGATGGATATGATTCTTTTTCCTGCCCTAGATCCCGGAGAGGAAACCAGAATTCCTCCCAAACCCTAGGCTTCTGTCACCCCCACAAGCTGTTTTCAAGGGTCTTTAGATGATTTATTCTGAAGGACTGAATGATAAGAGCATGCTTAATGCAGTGCTCTTAATTTACAAACTGTGTGTGCTAGAGGAATTATTATTGACATTATTTGTCTACTTAAGAAGATTTTTTCCTAAATTGGATATAAGTAGGATTAGAGGCATATGGATGGTAGATATTTTTAAAACACACATTTAACAGAATCTATGCATAAAAATATACAAGGGAATAGAACTAGTGCTCACCTTTATCCACTAATCATTAATTGTGCCAAATGATACAATGAATGAACATGTCAGCGAAAGACAGGCTACTTGGCCCCTCTTTCTGATTTTGCTGATGTTCACACTTGTTAATGTGTTCATGTTTCTTTAGTTTCTGAGCTTCTGCTTCTTCATTTTTCAAAATATTTTTTATTTATTTTAGAAGGAATGTTTTGTGTTTGAGAGCCTGGCTTTAGTAATGCAAAGGGAATTCAGAAGTGACTGAGGTAGTCCAGGCCACTGCACTGGTGGAGATCCTACTTTAATTATGTAGAATTATTAAATAAAAAAAGCAAATGTATGAGGTTTTCTTTGAAAGAATTAAGTGCAACTAATAAAAAATTGTGTAATAATTAATGCTTGGGGTCACTAATTCAGATAGTCACAGAAGGACTCTTGGGTAGGATATTTGAGCTGATACCTAAAACAACTTAGGGCCTCCAACTATATGACTACCTGGGCAGAAAGAGAAGAGCATATGATTGTTATACTGTATATAAAGACTAATATGATACAGAGAATGATCAGTAAATGGCTTGACGTAGGGGACTACTTTCTCTATTCCCACTCTAAGTCATTTAAAACTACAGGATAATCATTCATCCTAATTGGGAACGTATTATAAGATAGTGTAATCTAAAGAATGCACTTTTCTCCCCACAAAATTTCAGTGTGATTTTTATAAGTTAAGGAAAATTAAACAGCTTCTTTGTGCAATTAGAAAGGACCTATGATGTTCCCATCAATCAAAGAAAGCACTTGAGCGCTTTTCAGCGCAATAGGGGAAAGAGATGTGACTTCATGGTTCATGGCTAATGGGTTGTTCCACTGTGCGGTTAATAGCATGAGCTTCTTCTACATCTAATTTAAGGTTTCTGAATTAAATAGATTAAAAGATTAGTGGGAGCGAAATGATATATTAGTGTGTGTGCAACCAATTATGTCTCCTTTTAACTTAGTTTTATCATAGTCTGAGTTTGTATTAGAAAACTTTCGACTTGGCTTGGGAAGATCAATCTTCAATCACATTACTCATGGCACAACAAAATTGTTTCATGAGATAACAAGTTTCTTCAGGTGCCTTTGATTTCCTGAGTTGGGTCTCAACAGCAGCATAGATTAGTTAAACCAGAGAAACATAGAAATAGAGAGCATTATTTGTGGATATTGGATTTTAAAGTTTAAGTTCAATATGTATTCCCCATGAATTAAGTGTTTCGACTTATCTGATATTTTTGAATTAATTTCCACATTATTTATTAAAAATACAAAAAGACATTGCTCCACTAGTTGTTACCTGTAAGAACCTGTTATAATTTAAAGAATTTAAACTCTAAGGCCTCTGGCTAGTCAAAGCTGAAGGAACGTTTGCCCCATGGACAACTGTATATTGTGGGTGATAGGTAATGTTCTTGTCCGTACCTGACTCAGAGTGAGAGGGCTTCTCAAAGACTTTTATGTTTTTAACTTACAATGGAGTTTCATTGTTTTTCTATCCCACTACAACAATATGAAGGACATAAATGTCAGTGTGTGGGGGGTATGAGGTATTAGTAGGTAACTTGCTTCTATAAGCTTTGCCTGGGAAATCTGATATTCCATAGACACACAGTCAGAATCTTTGGCACTCCAGACCATAAACATTCATTTTCAATCTTTCTCAATCTATAGTCAATTAGCTGTAAGTGAAAGTAACATAGAAAAGCCATTCTGCAGATATATCCATTGCCAGTCATCTTTCTTAAAGGCCAGTGGTGGCAGGAGCATCTGAATTGGCTGAACTTATAGTTCTGCTTGTAATTAAAGTCAGAACTCTCATTTTTATTCTTACTATGTAACTCAACGTCTCAAAGTGTGAGATTCTATGCTAGTACAAATCTGGACTTACTACGATATTTACGGAGCAACTGTTCTATATTAACCCTTCTATTTGTAGAGCTTGTGCTTGCCCTACTCCAGTCACAGACAGTCATTCTTGGATATAGAGATGTCACCTGTGCAAGTGATTCTGAAAAGTACCCCTGTGCATAACAGTCCTCAGTTGCTCCTGATGTAAATTTCACTCAGTTGTTTGGATCTCTAAAATTTTAGGCATTTCTGGTTTATAGTACCTCAAAGGGACATTGAACTCAGAAATTTAGGAAAACAATAAAAAGGGTTATTTGAGAAGACAAAAAAATTATAAGAAAAATGACACATAAACTGGCTTAACTGCTAATGTGTTATATAATTATATTAATTTATGGCATAAACCTGACAAACAGATTTTATTCATTTTTGTCAACCGCGCTACCTTTCAAACTACTGGCTGATCTTCAGCCATGGGTACTTAGAATTAGATAGTGGTTGAACTGGATGGTGGATGGCCCCTCTCCTTTTACTTATCTTTCTTTTTTGGGTTTATTGTTGTACTCACAGATTCTCCACTTCTTTTGAAAGCTCTTTCTTCTTTTACCACCCTGCAATGCTAATATTTTTTAACTTTTTTTACTCATTCTCCGTATTTTCCTTGAGAGAGATTCATCCACTCCTATTTTTGATTGCCACATTTGTGTTAATTATAGTCTCACATATGCTAATCACTCTCGAAATTGTATCGTGAGGTCAAATCTCTTTCTTAAGCTACAGATCCTTAGTAATTAGGCACATCTTTGTATCAATGCCCCACAGACATCTCAAACAGGATAAGGATTTCTTGTCTTGGTAATTTAATTCCACATCTCCTCCCAATAACCACTCTATTACATCTCACATCTACTCATTGCCCTAGACCTAAATATAGATTTCCTTAGGCCCCTCTCTATTTCACCTGTTATTCCTTCCTGAGACCCTAATTTACTGTTATTGGACCATTGCAATAATCGCCCAGCTAGTCTTCTCATCCTTAATGGCACAAATTCCCACAATGCTGCTAAGTTGACCTTTATAAAATAAAAACACTCACATGTTATTAATCTACTTTAAATCCTTCAGTTGTTTCCCTTTACTCTTGAATGGGTTCAAAATTGTTCTCTGCAATACTTTGGCTTATTAATTTACTTTTAATAAAGTGGGCACTTACTTTCTGTAGTCACTCATCTAGACTCTGAGAACATATCAGTAAAAAGGCACAAATCTGAGCCCTATTCACACTTCCAGACTTTCTGTTCCTGGAATCTGCCTCCCAGCCATGCTGAAATCTCTGCTATCTCAGGAGAGCAACATAATCTGCAACATATCTGTGTTCATTTCATTTTTCCTCATGTAATGTAATGTACATACTCCCAGCCCACTACCTGCCCAAATGCTAACTATAGTCTAAGATTCTTTTTAAAAAATATTTTATTACTTTATTGTTGTTCAGTTACAGTTGTCTACATTTTACTCCCACCACTCCCCCCCCACCCCAGCCAATTCCATCTCCCTCCCTTGCTCCCACCCTCCCCCTTGGTTATGTCCATGTGTCCTTTATAGCGGTTCTTGATTCTTAACTAATGTCACCTCCTGGGAGATAAAGTCTGATAAGTTGCAAAGAGAATGGTGGAAGGACCATGGGTCCTGGTCTCCCAGGCTAGTAGAATAGCTAACTCTGTCCTTTGTGCTTCTCTAGGATTATGTACCTTCCTTTATTGTGGCACCTCATCTCAGGACCAAGCCTTATTTCAAAGATTTTGACAGAATAAAGTTCATTTGACATGAAAACATAAAATAATGATGGGAATAATCAGGATCATGGTGCATCTTATTTCCCTAGAGAGCTGTTTATCGCCAGGACAGTCTCTCTCAGCAGTCACCAAGGCTGAGCACCCAGTGTGTGCAGAGCACACTGGCAGAACAATGTGAGGCCCTCCCAGCTTTATCGACAGCTGAGTGCAATTCCGTGAACACAAATTATGTAATAACGGCTTTCATAAAAAATGTTTTAGCTGCTCCTTGGTGGGATAGCTCAGTTGGTTAGTGTCACCCCATGTGCCAAGGTTTTGAGTTCAGTCCCTGGTCAGGGCACATATAAAAATCAACCAATGGATGCAACAAATGTTTCTCTCTCTCTCACCAATTATTAAGATAATTTTAAAAATCTACTCTTGGTGTTAATTATATAATACTTAAATATTATACACTCTCACATCTCAACTGTTGTGCCATTTTGTGTTCTCAGATGCCTGAGCACAATTAGGCTTCTGTACTTCTGGTTGACCTTGCAGTATTCACTGCTCTACTCTACACACTGGGTCTTATTTGTCCATGTATGAATCTACCTTCTACTTTTACGTCATGAGATCCTTTTAGGCAGGGACAATATCTTATTACATTTAATCTAGCAAAGTCTAGCAAAGTGCATGAAGCCTGATAATATGTTTGATAAATGACTAAACTTGCCTGCAAATATTTATTGAGCACTAATTATATTTTAAGTTCGATGTTAGGTGCTGGGGATACAATAGTGAAAAAACACAAAAGTTCCTGCCCTCATCAATCTCACACTCTATGTTCAAAAACTAAAAAGGCAAAGTTGCAAGTTGGCACAATAGAAGTTTTGCTGCTGCTCCTGTTTCAGTATGTGGTGAACTGTCCTTTGATAATCCCTGAAAACATTTGCTTTTATTACTTTAAGCTGGATTTGGTTTTGTTTATTCTTTGTATTCTGCTCCATTTTAGCTTTGCCTTTGGTTATTTTCTCAACAGGAACCCTCGTGTTTCTTCATAAGCAGGGCTGCTTCTTGCTGCCTATCTCGTGCACGTCACATTCACAAAGACTCATGTCATGACCGGCACCCTGAGGTGATGGAAGTCAACAGCCACACTCATTAGCTTAGCAGACTATCTGACTCACTGAGAGAGCTTAAAATTACAAATTTTGAGGCTCCATTTCTCAAAAATCTGATTTGGTAGTTCTGGAATAAAACCTGCTTTGTGATACCTTTTAAAGGCATCCACCTTTCCTCTATATCCCTTCTATCTCTTCATCTGTTCCAGTTCCCCATTTTGTACTTTAGATTGTCTGCTATGTTTGGTAACTACTGCTTTAAGCCACTGATGATTGGCTTCATAAGAGAACTCTCCTGAAAAATCACTGTATCAATTCTAGTTATATTATGTCATATTTTATTTTAAGACTAAACTGCCTCTAATATGAATTTAAATTAGCTTTACTCTCCATACAGCTATCTAAGAGAGAATTCTCAAAATCATCTTTAACACATTTTTTTATATCCCAGTCTCCATAGTCATCAAGCCATTGGATTTGGTCACCATTGTGATTATCTAAATTTTCCTTGCATCTAATCTCTCACCGCCCCTGCCCTAGGAAATTTTGAATCATGTCTCTCCAGAATTCTTCCAATTATCTCTTAATTGTTCTCTATGCCCTACTCCTTTGGCCCCTCTAATCCAATTCCTACATTTCTTCATGAGTGATTGATCTGAAAAACATACCAATCCCACTCCCAAGCTTAAAAATATTAATTGGCTACCCATGGCTGAGAGCATTGAGTCTAAACTCTCCGACACGAAGTTTGAGGTCAGTTTTAATCTTGCTGAATCTATTTTTCTATTATGTCTCTAACTATTATGTTTACCCCGTATTTTGTCCACTGTCAGCTATTAGCTGTTCCCTAAATATATTATGTATTCTTGACATTCCTGTTTTTTTCATTGTTGTTAATTTCCTCTGCCTGAATGCCACCTTCTCTCTTACATTTTTTTTCCTATTCATCAGGGGACAATTAAAATATTATTTTCACTTCTGTGCACCAGTGTGGGGTTTTTCTGCATTTTTTGTATGATAATGTAGTATTTGAGGGCATGGGTGAATGTTCATAATTTAAGAGTTAACCGATGAATTTTTGTAATGATTCTACCTGCAAGCACACACATACACACAAACAATGCGGTATACTGTGATGTGTCAGATTGGCTAAGCTGGGACCATATAGTTCCAGTTTAGCATTTGGTAAAAGAAGGAACTTTTGCAAATTTGCAAAGCAGAAGTAAAATACCAGTCATTCCTCTCTGAAGTTCTTTTCAAGGTCATATGCAATGATGGACAGGAACCAGCTTCTTGGCAGTTTCCAGGTTGGTCTCACTCTCCTCTGCTTTTTGTTCAGGTGCTCCCACATCAGACACTTGCTTGTGAACTCACAGATGCAGTAGAAGTTTAATATGTTTCCTGGCCATTGTGGGATTCTTCAGAGAGAGCATGAACAGGTAGAAAACATCTTGGGCCTGGGTGATTGATTATGATTAAAGAAGTGAGATCACTAACGTACAATAAGAGGAGAAAGGAGAAGCAAGACACAAACTAAGGTGATCCTTGGTGTGCCTTCTTGTGTCACACTTCCCTTAGAACAGGGGTGTCAAACTCATTTTCACTGGGGGCCACATCAGCCTCACGGTTGCCTTCAAAGGGTCAAATGTAATTTAGGACTGTGTAAATGTAACTACTCCTTAACAGTTAAGTGACGGCTCGGTGCTGTTGCTGGGTAGAAACAAGGTACGGGTCTGGATAAAATAAGGTGGAGGGCTGGATTCGGCCTGAGGGCCTTGTGTTTCCACCTGTGCCTTAGAGTGTCAAGGCTATTGAGTATTTTTAACCCTCAGCATTTAAGTTTTGAGTCTTTCACCAGGAAAAGGACTACAACCAACTGAGATGTGAACTGAAGAGAAGGGGCCACACACATGGAAAAGGATGTGGTGGGTCAAGTCATAAACAGAGTCTCAAGATCAGTTGCAAAAACAACAACTTTAGTGCCACCCAGTTTTATTTTATTTTCAATTTATTTCCCCACCACTCATTGTCCTCAGATTTATATCATATGTGTTGATGGTGATTATCTCTGTAATTTAACCAGCAATGAGGTTACAAAACAGATAGCATCATAAAACCAAAAGAGAGATGGACATTGAGTCCAGAGCTTCTGGGAACTGAGTTGTATAAATGATATGATGAGATTTAGGTTTTGTCTTTCTGGAGTTGAGATGAGTGTGCTTTCGGCTGTACATAAAGATAGGACAGACCATTATGTGCTGTGGGATTTTTTCCTGGAATCTGACAATGGTAGTAAGGGTATACATGTATTTTGGAGAAGTAGAAAAAATGAAGTTATAGTATATTTGTCATTCTTTCAGTGCCCCTTAACTTGAACTCCCATCTTAATTTGAAATTAATTCTTCATCATGTGCATCTATGAAAGCCAATGGAGAGAGATTTTTCCTTTCCATAAATCCTGGGAGCTTGAACAGGGCATACAGTTCTGATTTTACTAGAAGAATGCTTCTACCAAAGATTTTTGAAAATTATTTGTGTAATAAATAAGCTTAAGGAGTTTAAACTTGATTCACGCTAGGCTGACCACAGGTTGCCCTGGAAGTCCAGTAGCAGCAGTGTCCCCAGCCCCTGTGCTGCTGGCGCCAGTAGCAGGGTCCAATCCAAACTCTCTTCCTGCTGACACTAGCTGTGGGGTATCCTTGCCTCGTATCGTGGTTTCCTGTCTCTATTTCAAAGAGTCAATATTCAGTCTTCCCAAACGTTTTGTGAGGTATCTCCTACTTTCAAGAGTTTTTCTATTTATGTTACCCCAAATCAGTCTCTTGCCACAAAAAACTTTGGACTACTTCTTATGTATTTGCAGTGCATTTTGTGCATGCGTACTCCTTTCTGAGGCTTACCTTTGAAAGCTCTGTCAGTGACTGTGTGTGAGTAGTAAAATAATTTAAACTTTATATTTTTAAAAGTATGACTTAGTAAAAAACCTGTATTATTTACACAACAGTGTTCATTGTGTAATTATAACTTTAATGGCACATATAAGAAAACACAAGAATAAAGTTGACTCTTTGCTCTTGATGTTTTTTATTATACTCCCAGAAAACATTGCTAATATTTATAAATAATGTAAATATAATAGACATTTGAGAAAGTCAGATACAGTTTTGGTTAAATACTTCATTGCTGTGTGTGCTTTCAGGGCAACATTAGTATATTTGTAATATATTCTTAAAATAATATTTGTAATATATTCTTAAAATAAAAATAAGAGTTTAAGTTTTAAATCCTATGTATTGTATAACATATATACACATTATGTTGGGTCAAACTGTAGCCTCTGAAATCAAGAAATATAATATATATATTTTCAGAAAAACAAAGAGTTGAAAGATTACTAAGATTTTTATATAGCAGATAAATACCTTGCAGCAGATGATAGAGAACAAAACAATGGATGTTACAGATGCTCACATGTGGGTAAAGGCTCTTTCATCTGAGCTCATTAAGGACAAGGTAAGGCTTGTACAGGGTCCCTGAAGCCTGAATTGGAATTTGTTAGTTGGAATAATGAAGGAGGCAATGATAGAAATAGGGATGTATAAAACAAAACACTACAGACAAATACCCATTATAAAGACAACATGAAACTCAACCAAATTCTGTGTTCTTTCCTCCTCTTCCTCATAACTAATGATTATGAAGTGATTAGACGATAGTGGAAGTTTTAGTAATTCTTTTTTAAGAAATATTATAGTGACTGACTATTGTATACTTACTGTGCAACTGATGCTATGCAAAATGCTTTATGCTTTAAGAAATTATTCTTACACATCCATGGGATAGGAATTAGTATGCTTACCTTTACTTTTTAGATGGGAAAACTGGGGATGGAAACATGAAGTTACTTACTTGCCCAGCAGTAAGTGGCAAAGCTGTGCTTGGTTCTTCTCAGTTCAGCTCCTCAGGCAATGCCTCCCAGGATGCTTCCCTTTAGTCCATATTATTTTAAATCGAGACTCCCTTTTTAAAAAGGTAAAACTCTTATCATAGCTACTAAGACATGCTGGTTACCAGTATGCGTTCTTTCTTGTTTAACATAGAAATGTTACTGAATATCAAGAGGCTCCAATCAAACTAAGACTGTTATCCTAAATTTCAAGTTTAAGATTTTAATAGGAGAAAAACATCTCATAGCATAAAAAATATTTCAGCCATTTTCTTAAAAAAGTCTCCATATACCAATACAATTCCAATTAGTTTTCCATGAATGTAATCTTTAAAAAATATTCTTATATCTTTCAAGCATTTGTGACATTTGATGAAAATGACATTCCCAACATTCTCTCCCATCATTTAAAAATTGTATTGAGATCAGTAGTTGTTTTTCTAGTGCACTGATACTGAAAACTGTTTCCCCTCGTTGGCACCAGATATCCGACTAAAATTCTTCGGGTGGAAACCTGGTTTTTTGTTCCACTCACCAAGACTCAACGTTTCTCCTAATCCTTATGCAGAGGTGGTTGAAGGTTGTTTTAGTGACTTGCATTCTAGGTGATGACACACCCTCCAGCAGAGAGGCCAAGCCCTGGACCCTGTGAAGAGAGAGACTAGTGGATGTGTAAACTAAGTCTTTGGAAGACTAATTTCCTGAGCAAAGAACAGTTTTGAAAGAGGTAGCATTGAGAACCCTTTAAGCTCACCTGAACTAAAGAGAGGAAGGCAGAAGGTATGGTCCTCACAGAAAAGGAATATCAAAACTTAAAAAAGAAATCTGGGCATGTCATTTACTTCTTTGCATTTAGACATCAGCATTGTCTTAAAAACCAGAGAAGTATGTGTGCCTCCAGACGGTGAGACTGTCCCCATGCTTACAAATCATCAGCACTTCACAGCCCCAAGGAAAGCATTGCTCTGACTTAGAAATCTGAGACTCGGAAACGTGCAGTCCTTTGATATCACCTTCTTTTCTGAATTCTCAAGGCAGGTTCTTCCTAAAGGGACGTGCGTCATGTACAGGGAGACAGAATATTTTAAAAGTGAAATTAGGACAAGAGACAACCAGAATTTTCCACTTTTGATTTTTGTTTCAAATGTTTATCCTTATTTTTGAGCCTTGTCCTTTATTTTTCACTAAGCCTTGGTAAGAACAAGAGTATGGGAGCTAAAATTGAAATTGCGCTGGTAAAGTCACTGGGACTTAAACTTTGACAGGGATGTTGGTGTGTGGTGACAGTAGCTTTGGGCTTACCTCTGTATGCTCCCTTTTCAGCATTTGTGGAAATTCTTAATTTTTTTCAGAGGCTCTTTGAAAAATTCTCTCCTGCTCTTCCTACTCTCTTACTGCATCCCCAAATATAAACACACAACTCCATGAAAATTACTCTTAAATATTTTGCCAAATCTAAGTCTTAGCAGAACTTGAGCTTTGGGAAGTGGCATTGACTGTGGCTGCTCTCAAGTTTAGTTCTGAATATTTTCAGCCATTAAAAAAAATAATTCTTCCAGACAAGGGCAGATTCTCTTTCAAATCCTACCTGCTGTGTGAGCCGACAAGAGATTGAATGGCTGGGAATACACTGCAATGGTCCACAGTCATCTTTGACCTCTGGGCTCAACTGGCTGTCATGCACAGATTTGATTTTTGCTAGAAAGATTCATTTTTCCATCCCTCAAAGGAGAAAACTAATGAGACTGAACAAGTTGAAGAATTATTTCTTGAACAATTTTTCACAAGTGATGTATAGCAAATCTGGAAGTTTTCTTTTTAATACATATTTTTGTTGGACAATTTGGGAACTCAAGAAAAACCAGGAAACTTTGCTGCTTTTTAACGTAAAAAGCCAGTTATAGAAACCAACCATAAACATGGTATTGTGGAACCATGGTATAGTGGAAAAGCATCTTAACCTCTGAGTCTGAAGATGTAAGCTAAAGTCTTAGAGAGCTGCCTCTACCTCTTAATAATCATGCATCATTTTTTTGACAGCTTTAGTTTCCTGTTTTTGTTCTAACTGGTGTAAGCACATATCTAGTACTCATTTCCTGCTCAAGTTCAAGAGGAGGCAAGGCATAGAATTAAAGCTATGCTGGCCATAACCAACATGTCATGCTTGGAGAATGCAGAACCCAGGCTGGCTAAAGAGGAAGGATCAGTCATTCTGGACAGTCAACTTTAGAGAGCAGAGACATTTCCTGAGTGACTCGAAAGGCCCGCTAAGGTCTGTCCAAGCCAGTTCTCACAACTTAATTGAGTTGCCAGTGGGAAATGCGTTTCCAGGTTCCCCACCTAATTTTGAATCCTTAGTTTTTTATCTGTTGAATTCCCTTGAAATGGTTTTGGCAAAACATGCACAGTGCTAGACAAACAAGTCAGTCCAAATGAGACAATTCCAAAGACTATTTTTAAATTTTCTTTAAAAATTGATAAATACAGAGGCTAAAAATACAAATGACTTGTTGGATTGTTGAATGAATATATGGGTGAGTTCAGTAAAATTGTCTGATATATTAAAGGTGTATATTGGTGCGGTGTACATTTATTTTTAACCTGAGATCATATATTAGCTAGCTTTTGCTAAGTCATGCTTTTGTAACAAATGACCATGAAATCTCTGGATTTACAACATTATTTATTTCTACTGTCATGCACCTGCTGCAGGCTGATTTCAGTTCATGTCACTTGTGTTCTAATGCCAGCACCCAAGTTGAAGAAGCAGTCTGTCTGGTGGCAGAAGGCAGGGAACCAAGGACATACCAAATGACCTCTCTTAATCTTCTGTTAACAGGGGAGTTTGGCACTTCTGCTTACATGGCATTGGCCGAAGAGAGTCATATAGGGCAAAGACATATAATTCTACCACAGGGAGGCTGTTCAAGTCATTGGGAACAAAAAATACAATTTAGACAGACTGTAATTTTCTGAATTAAACTTTTCTAAAAATTAACGTGATTATTTTTCTATTTTCTAGTGAAATTGTAGCCAAAAGCTAACATGTAATTTTCATTTTTGCTAAGGTCACCTCTCTTTCACAGGCACACAAAACTACAGTTACCTTCCTTCCTTCCTTGCTCTTCTGTGGAGCCTTTCAGAGGCTACCTCTGTCCATTCCTAGCCTATCTCTCAATCAGATAAAGTAGCAGGTCTGTGCTCATTCACTGAAAATGCACACTTGGATATGCATATTATTGTCCAGAGAGTTGAATGGGCTTCACAGAATCCAAATTTATTGGTAAGATTTGTAGGTGCTTTCTCTAATATGTGTTAAAAGGCATTGTGGCATGCATTGTGGTGACCTTGCATTTAAAGAATTGCCTTAAGTAAGATGCAAACTATGTAATGGAGAAATCAGTCAATGTCCAAGGTCTTTGCAAAGTAGACTATCATTACTGCCTGATCAATGAGTGAGCTGGGTTTGCTTTTATTTTCACATATCCTTTCAAACAGTCTCCATCTGTTGCTAATGTTCTAAAGCCAGTGTCTGAGACATCCTTGTTTTTATTGTGGCAATATATCTATGCTCTCTCTTTATCTTAAGTAATCTAGTGCCACTGAAAGATGATGCTGAGACTCTGAAAGGAAAAATATCTGATAACAGCTTACAGTGACATTTATATAATTGCCCTAGTCAGAACTCATTTCCAGCTGCCTATGTGAGAGCTTACTTCAGTGTTGTAGCTAGGAAACAGGGAAAGCAAATAGCTATTTCTCTTTGGCTCCAACCTTCTGAACTATTCATGCTTAACAGAAAGCCTTTCATCCCAAAATCTTGTACTTGCAGTCATGCATAGATTTGCTTCCTAAGATCCTAATTTTCTTTGGAAAATAACTTGAGGAAAGAAATCGTCCCTATTTAGACACAAGAAATTTTCTTTTTTTTCATTTATTTTTATTTTTTATTGAATCTATTGCGGTGACATTGGTTAAAAAAATTGTATAGGTTCCAGGTGTACAATTCTACAATACATTGTCTGCGTATTGTACTGTGGGTTTATCACCCCAAGTCAAGTGTCCTTCCATCACCATTTTACCACTCTTTCACTCTCTTCTACTTCCCCCAACTCCCCACCCCTCTGGCAATCACGGTATTGTTGTCTGTGTTTCTCTACAATAAATGAAATTTTTCATTTCCCCTCCAATTTGTATATTATAGAAGTCTTCACAAACTCTACTTTGATTGAATTTTTAATCTCAAGTCAGTTGGGTTCACACTGCAATGATAGCTAACATGCCCTTCATGGTAACCAGTAGGAATTTTCTATATTTAGTGGGACTTGTCTAGAAGCTGTTTCTATGAATTCCCATCTGGAGACGTGAGGCAGCCTTTCCCTTGCCCCTTTCTCTGATCCATGTGCTATCTGTTCTCTTACTCCAAGGACCTCAAGACACTACAGGAATCGAGAGTCTGCCTTAGTGCTCAGCCTTTAAACCTGAAAGACCCAACCATACATTATGTGAGTGACGGTGAGTAAGGAGGAAAATCATCTGCCCAGAATTGTTTCTAATATTCTATATAGCTCATTCTGATTTTGTTTAATGTAAACCTTGATTTTATTCTTATGTGTTGTTCACTTTTCTATCCCCTGAATATCCTTTGTTTCCCTGGGTCTCGCGAGAATCTAGGTCTACTTACCTGTGGCTCTCCTGACCTTAGATGTCCTTGGTGAAAGTTTGTCACATGTGTTTTAGACTCTGAGATATAAACCCTCATACCAGTAGTTGAGTCAACTGAGATCAAGTTAGGATAATATCTCTTTGAAAAAGTTAGTCTTGATGAAAAACAAATTCCTTTCACTCAGGTGATCTTCACTCTGTCACACTAAGATCAGTGAAGTAGAAAATTACTCAGTAATCTTGCAACCTTAGGGACTAAGACTAATTTAGCTTTAAGGATTTCTCACTGCACCCTAGAACAAAATAGTATTTTGGGGCTCATATAACGTGGTCAGACAATAATATTGTGCTTGTATGATACATTTTCCAGTGTAATGCAAGATCCCATATGGCAAGAACTCTATCTTAGTCAGTTTTAGATTCACAATCTATAAAATAGTGCATAGACCATAGTGACTGCTCAATAAATATCAGCAGCCTGAATAATAAATGAATGAATAAAAGCAAAAAGAATACATTGTTATACATTACTATCATGCTATTAACTGTAATTTATCATTTTCTAAGTTAAGAAACTGAAAAATGCAAGAGGCCTGAAATACATTATTTCTCATTGCACTGAATATTCTCAACCACTCTATAAGATATGAAGTATTTTATCTTCATTTTATCATTGATAAATGTTGAGGCTGATATTTTTAACTTTCCTGCTTACACTTAATACAAGGACTCATGTATTGTTGGTGTTCTGCTAAGCAACTATTTCTACAGGAAAGCAAGAAAGGGAGGGAGGGGAGAAAGGGAGGAATCCATATGCTTCCAAAGCCTTTTCTTTTATTATTTTTAAAGATATACATTGACTCAATAAATATTTTTGGATGTAAATTATGTGCAAAGGTGCAGGGAGCAAAGATTGTAATTGTATAGAAAACAGGACCATTTTACCCATAGCCCCACAGAAATTCCAATCTAATGGGAGAAGCCATTAATCAACAGGTGAAATAAGATAAATTTAAAATGCATTACTATGTTTTGGGATAAAAGAAAAATAAGACATTTAAAGATCACAAAAATGGCCTTTTGCATAACTGAATGTAAATCAACCCTGAGGATGGCTGAAGAATCAGAGATCAGTGAAGTCTGTTTTGGTCTCCAACAACTTCCCTCCCAGTCTTTTTTCTCTCTTCAAGGCAGGTTTGCTTCATTCACTATCCTTTGCCTTCTTTAGAATTCCCTTCTTAAAGGAATATATTCTCAGTATCAACACTACAGGTGAATTGAAGTCATTGAGTTACTCCTTTGTGGTGTGTAAGCATTTAAACCTTATCTTCATCTGTCAAGTTCAAGGCATCAGCAAGGA